>VZTG01007436.1:2937811-3100684 GCA_013397845.1 Melanocharis versteri | reverse complement strand
TGGCGGCGGGAGGAGCTCTCGGAAGCCCCTGCGCGCCCGGCTCGCTGTTAGCTATGGCAGATGGCAGCGGCGGCGGCTCCTACCCGGGCGGCAGCGGCAGCGGCATTAGAATGAGTAACAATATCAACGCCAACAATCTCAACACAGACTCGTCCTCCTCCCCCGTCAATGTGCCCAAGATGGATGCGCTCATCATCCCGGTGACCATGGAGGTGCCCTGCGATAGCCGCGGACAGCGCATGTGGTGGGCTTTCCTCGCCTCATCCATGGTTACTTTCTTTGGGGGACTGTTTATCATCCTGCTGTGGAGGACCCTCAAGTACCTGTGGACTGTCTGCTGCCACTGCGGGGTCAAAAACAAGGTAACTCCCCGTTCCGTTCCCTTCCCTTCCCTTCCCCTCCTGCTGCCCGTGATGGTTTGGTGCGGCGGTGGTGGTGGTGAGGAGTAGGAGCCGAGCCTTGTAGACCAGGACACCTGGGCGAGGTGGCGGTGGAGCGGACGCCGTAGGGCTGTTCATGGCAGTGTGCTGGCTGCTCTGGGCTTTGGGTTGCCACGGGCTGTTGGGAGCTGCAGCGTGGGCAGTGTAGCTGGAGGGGTATGGTGGTGGGTGCAGTCCCGAGGCGCCTCCCCCGTTCTCCCTTCTCTGTTCCACCCCACGCAGGGACTCACTCGTTTTCGTCTGGTGGCATGAAAGTTACACCTGGTGTCCGACACTCATCCTGTCAGAGAGGCACATGCTGGTGTAGTGGGACGGTGCAGATCGGCAGTTTATGTGCACCCTTGGGACCGCATATGATGGGGTGGGAGCTTGCATATGCTGATCTGAACTCTCAGTTGTCCTGCAGAATGAAACTTTGGCAAAATTCAAAGGGTAAATTTCTCACTCAAATGAATCTTTATAAAGCTACTTCCACTCCCTAAGAATCTTTGAAACAAACGTTTCTGTTTGTTAAATTAAGTGTAGCGGTCTAGAAGTATTCTGTACATTTGTAGTACTTTATTCTCTTAACCTGAGTGTGAAGTTTTTGAGGCACCTTCTCTGCCCCTTTGATTTTTTGCATATTACCAGCTGGGAGAAAGCATAGTATGTGAAATGAGTTCAGCTTCTGCTTCGAAGGGTCTATTACCGAAGCTAAGAACTTGCACAAGTCCAGACTTTCATTTTTGATTACGAAAAATGAGACAGAAAGTGTTACGACTCTGTATTGTGAAAGTGGATTTTGACAGACCCCAAAATAGACCAGCAACTGGAGTTTCTCCCCTTCCCTTTTCACATTTTCTGAATTACAAATGGAATAATATCTGCTTCAGTTATTCCTGGCACACAGACACCCACAAAAACACACACACCTTTTAATATATGGTTGCTAGGTTGCTGGTTTGCTTTGACGTACAGTGAGCTGTCTTCCCCTTTCTCCTGTCCCCTCCTCCCTAAACACACAGCACATATGCCAGCTGTATGAAGGGCCCAGCATTTAGGGGAAACCAGAAACAAAGTTAGAGCATGAAAAGTTATGGTACTTGTTTGTTGTGTAGTTCGGGTTGCCTAAATGAACCTCCATGTTCGAGTTGGAAGTTAAACTAAAACAGTGAACTTGGCCACTTGGCACTTTTAAGTCAGCCTTAAAGGAATCCTATCGGGCAGCACTACTTTTCTACATGTATTTTTTTTTTCATTCAGAACCAAACCTGAACTTAGAGACGTGTTAGCCAGGTATGATGACACAGCTCTAATGAATTTGTGATAATAAGATACTATTTCCTACAGCAGTAAAAGGCAATTTTCAAGGAAGGTTGGGTAGTGAAGACTTAACCTTTGGTTTCGTTGTGTATTTAACGTTTCTGTCTCCACAGAATGAGACAAGTCTACAAAGGCTATCAGGGATCTTGATGAAAAAGAAAAATCTGCAGGTTACTGCCTTGTGCTTCTTCCATTGAGAGAGTAAAAAGTTAGAGACTTGTACACAGACTTCTTATGCATGGTTTCTTGGTGGGTACTGTTGGTCAGACAGTCCATTAGTGGAACACAGTCACTTAAAGCAGATCAGTCATTTCTTATCCAGTATAGAAAGATATGTGCAAATTGTCTTTAAAACTTGTTGGGCTAAATGTGTCAGTTTAGTAACAGGCTTTGTCGAGAGGTTCAAACAATTCCAGTATGCATAGCTTGACATACTGTGGCTATGGCAGGTTGTAAGATTTGAGTTTGTTTGATCCTTGAGACTGAAGTAGTTCCATGAATGTCATTCCCTGGGGCAGGAGGATAAAGGGCTCTGCAGGTAGGGGGAGATATATGTCTCCTTTTAGATCCTGTTTGTTCCACTAGTAGGGATTTTCAAGACTCTGGTGGTGAAGAACTTCCAAGGGCTGATCCTGCATTCCTTATACAATAAAATAGGGAATTGGAGGGAATTCAGTGTATGCAGGGATATTAGTTATAACTAGTTACTGCAAAACACTCTTCTAGTATTTAGGGTATAAAGGCTAACTGAAGTAACAACTAAAATGTCCGAAACTGCTGTTATCAAGCACATACTTTGCTGCTTGGTGAGTTGGGAAAAGCTGCCGAGGCTGCCGGTGAGAAATGTAAATGCATATATATTCTCTGTGGACTCTATTGGACCTGCTACAAAAGCAATTTTAGAAGAAGTAGCTCCTCCTAATGCAGGATTGGAGAAGTTTTGTGCATATTAGGAGCTTTCCTTTCCTGTGCTGCCTCTGCTGCTGCTCCACAGGTTGCAGGGGAGTTGGGCTATCCAGCATTGTCTCACTTTCTACATAAAGAGTGGTCCCAGTGAGAGGGCTAAAAGAAATGTTCCTCATGTCTACTTTTTGTGGCCTCTTATTGAATAATTCACATATATATGTGAATCGTTTAGAGTTACTGTGCTGACACTCACGTCCATATCTGTTATTGCAAAAATCTGCAAAAAGTTTCTTTTTTTTTTTCTCCCTGCTGTATTGTAAGCATGACATTGTATTCCATGGATTTGTTCATGATGGTTAACTTGACTTTGGGATGTAAAACTTTTTAATGGCTTTGTAGAAGGATTTAGAGTGTGATTTGTTTGCAGCGTCCCCCTCTTCAACTCATTCAATTTAAACTTGGAATTTAAAACCATGATATAAACAGTTTAACACTTTGTGGTATGAAATTGCATTACATTTTTTCCCTTGGAGATAAGAAAGTCAAGATACTGGAAGTCAAGAATATGAAAACTGCTAACAGAATCATCGACATTGCCCCTTAAAATTCCGTATCTACTTTATGTAATTGTATATGAATAGAACATTACTCCTAATCGTGTACTAAAAATGATTGTTGAAGTTTTAGGATTTTCATGCTCCACACTTGCTTTGTGAGTTGGTATTTAAAAAAAATATAAAAAAAAAAGATAAATCTTTACCTTTGTTGTCAGTGTTTCATGTAGTGTGACAGTCATTACTACTGAAGCCCTTGTATTCCTTTATTCAATATGGTATATAATTTGAGATGCAATTTTTCAAAATTAGCTACAGTCTATTCGCAACCAGCCTTGAAAAAGGCTGGTTTTCTTCTCAGTGTTTACATCTACATTTTTAGTGGTGCTTAGATACTGCTAAAAAACTTGTCTGCTCATTGCTTTTTCTCTGTCCCTTGACCAACTCATTTCTGTTTATGTATGAAAAGTAGAATGTGAGATTAAACTTCATTGGGCTGGACTCTGGCATTAGTTGCTCTTGTTTGTGGTAACATCTGAAAAATAAAGTAAACATGCATGTTGATGTACACATAGGAGCTAAATGCATATAATACAATCTATAGTTCTTTGATTATATGGATCTGCCTCTGCATTTTCGATGCTCCTGGAGGGCATTTTCTGCTGACATTATCTGATATCATATTTTGGCTTTGAGCAAACTCTAAAACATGAAGAAGGAGCAGTGGAATGAGAGAGCACAGGTTTGGGGCACAGTCAGCTCCTGGAGCTGGTCAGTGTGGAGTCAAGTGGAATTTGTTTCCTATTGAAGAGTATGATACCTTTATTGCTGGTCCTTGGTTTCCTAGTGAAGGGTACCTCCTATGGACCTTTATGTCATCAGGCTCTAGCAGGTGGAATATATCCTTTTTGTGATACTTTCAGTGTTTTGAAGAGCTTTTCCTCCCCACAACCCAGGACTTGTACACGTATAAAATGAAAGTATGATTATAGGTAGCAGTTGCTAGCCTGAAATTACAAACCCTAATAGTCTTCTTTGACCTCGGTCTACATATTTTTGAAATGTTACACAGTAAGTTACATGGTGCTAGATTTGGTCAGTAGAAACCAAGCAACATTCCTATTTGTTTTGAATAGGAAAAAACCTGGTTTTGCTGGAAATACAATATTTGCAGAAGTCATCTTTGAAAAGTTAACAGTTTCAACCCAGAACTCTAAAGCCTGAGAAAATTTGAAGGTGGAAAAATTTAAGTTGTCCGTAAAACAAGCAGTATTCATTCCAAGCTGGCTCTCTTGTGTGGGTGAGGTTTGTTGGTTTCTGAGCAATACCTGCATAAATGTCCTCTCCAAATACAGAAACAAATTTGAGGCACGATCTATTCAGAAAAGTATGAGTGTACCTTGGAAGACATGTGGACACATGATGCAGGAGATCCCTTCATTTAAATCTGTGCGTGGAATCGTCACCTTGAGTCCCTTGAAGATGTACTGGGCAGCAGGGTATGATGAACAACTGGGAGGCTCAAGGGATTAGCGGGAACTGTAATGCATTTTGCTGGTTAGTCACATGCACAGCCTGGCTCAGTCATTCCTGTCTCATGGCTGTCAGGTGGTCTGCACGCAATTACTCCGGGAGAGCCTCACCAGACAGGTTGCCAGTTGAGAGGTGGCCATTGTGGAGAGGTCAAGGTCTGAAAGAAAAAGTACTTGCAGCCCTTTGCAGATGGTGTTTCTACAAGCAAAAAGAGGCGCTGGTGTGGAGAGATGTATGCTGCTGTTTTCCATGCTCTGGAAAGGAAGATACTTCTGGCGCTCCGGAGCTTATAAAGGATTTCACATTTTATAAACACGTGCTAAAATAAGTTATGCATGCAGAAAAGAGCATATATAGACAAGGATTTAACCTGTAAACCAAACATTCTCAACCAAAATGTTATTTTGGTACAGTATCATACTTATTTTCAAGGCTTTGCAACACATACATTTAAGGAGAACATCTGCATTCAAAAAGAACTTGAAAATCTCACATTTGCAAATCTGTAAGTGCTGGTTGAAAACCATTAGATTTCACCTTTCTTCCAGTTTAGCTCAATCAAAGAAATGCCTATAATAGCAAACAAAAAGCTTTTAAGTAACACTGATCCATGTACTCAGTTTTGATGCGTTGAGGTTTCTGAATGCAGAATGAGGGCAGTTTACAACCCCAGAGACAGAAACACTGAACGTTTAGAGAGCCCTAGCCGTAAGTATAATCTCTGTAGGGACAGGATGTAATGATTACAATTAAAACCAGCAATGATGGTACTTGTATGTCCTGTATTATTGCAAGAAAGTGGATTGTGAATCTTAGTCATTGAGTGTTCTTCCTGGGACAAATCCTAAAAAGAAGCAGTAATCTCTAGTCAGGCACAACACCGAGCAGCAGTCAGTGTTGCTTCTGAGATTGGCTCTGCTATTCTGTACAATCCAATTCAGAGTGACAAAAGTTTATGTGAATTTCAGGGCTGGCTGGTGATAATTCCTCAGCAGGATCAGGCTGTAGTTCAGCAGCAGCAAGGCATCCTGTAGTGTAAGGTTGGGAGGGCAGCAGTCACTAGGGAGGTGTAAACATGAAAGTAACACTAGATAAAATTGGGGGACAAGGTATCCCTTTGGTTCTACTAAACATACCTAGTCACATTGCATAAAACTGTGTATTTTACATGTATGAAAATTACTGAATTATCAGAAGTCTGAGGAGGGCATAGTGAATACAGCTTGTGGAGGTTTTCTAAGGGAAAGATTGCTGAGGCATTATGTGTGGGTGTTAATGGTTAAAAAATATTTTTCTCCCCCACATATGATTTTAGTGGCAAAAGGAAAGGAACGGCACTTTAAAAAGCTCTTGTAAAAAGCTGTGTTTCTGCAGTGGGTTTATATGCTGCTACATGGCTGAAGGCTTAGAATCATAGAATATCTTGAGCTGGGAGGGAGCCGTAAAGATCATTGAGTCCAGCTCTCTGCTCCTTGCAGGAATACAATGCCTGACTGGGAAGGGAGCACAAAATTCTGTTAGATCACAAGACTAGACTGGCATTTATGCGAAATTACACAGGGATAAATACACCAGTTCCAAATTAGAATTCATGGTTTGTCAGTGTGGGCACTTTGTCTGGGGCACACAGGTCACCTTGGGTGACAGTGGAGGGTGGAAAAGCAGCAGAGTCTGAGTAAATGACAAGGAATGATACCTGTCTTCCATGCCTGTCAGAGATATATTGGTCAGGAAGGGCCCATTTTGAATCCCGATGGTATTTATAGCCTGAGAATACATCGGGTTTGCATCTTTGAGAGGAGCACTTCATTTCCATATATAGTATACATGGTTCTGTTTAAATGAATGTGCTGCCACTGAAATGTGTTGAGTTTCGTTTGCTTTGAGATGATATATTGCATGTATTTGTCTGTTTGAGAGTTACAGAAACGACAGAGTTATCCAAGCTCTGTTGAAATAGAGTGAAGCAGTCCTAATAACTTCAATGCTTTGGACTCAGGCCTAGATGTTCACAGTGTCCTGGATGAATCAGATTAAAAAAAATATTCTAATGTTAACATTTTAAGCTTTTAAAAGCTTTTTTCTTTTATTGTAGCAAGTTGTATTTACTTGGTTTGTGAGCATTATGTCTGAGATTGCAACATTAGAAACATAATATTTAAAACTCACACACGGTGTGTTTTCATTCCGGTCAAGAATTATACCTTCTGCCAGGCTCCCCCTGGAAATCAAAACTTGAGTGCTTGAATGGCTGATAATATCCTGTAAGGGCATCTCTCCCACAGGCTGATATGCAATGGTAAATATTGGCTCTTTTTTTAGAACTGCAGTAAGTGCACGTTTAGTGGAACTGGCAGAGGTCCCTTGCCCCATGGATCACCTGCATGACAGAGACATGTGCAGCTGCAGCCGAGTCCTGGAAATCTTTTTGCATGTCCTGAGCTTTACTACCTAAGTTAAGTATCTGAACTGCTAACATAGAGTGGGGAAAAACCCCCAAATTCGTCATCACCAGGACACAAAAATGGAGAGGAGTACTGTAACCTCATCAAAAATTGCAGCATCACACAATAACTGAATAGCTTAGCACTGTAACTGTTAAATACAGGTCTACCATGTTGCTTTTTTCTTGCTCTTTGTGTAATAAATTTATAATACAGTTTTGTTTCCCCTTTGTCCTAGCAAAGGATGACTAAATATTTTGTCATACTTGGTTATATTTCATTCATTTTTCATGGTGTCTTTTACATTTTTATCTAATGGCTTAGCTATTTTTCTTTTTTTTTTCTTAAACTAAAAAGGTGACTCAATTTGAATATGCTATTACTATTATTATTATTAGTAGTAGTAATGAGATTAACTTTAGCACTACTGGTGTTGGATTAATTTTCTATTTTAAGTATAGGGAAAACATTGATACAGATATGTCTAAAAGAAACCTTTTTGAAAATGATGACTTTAATATTGCAAAAATAAAGAGAAATGTATTAGAATGATTCTTTGTTCTAGCATCTTGTAAGTTTTTCTAGTATCAACTCTGTTAAACTCATTTTAGTTGTGATTATGCACAGATATTCTGCAGGACAGAAATTACTTGGAATGGGTTATTGGGTTCTGTGACCCATAGTGATCCCAGTTGGTGTAGAGCACTTCAGGTGCTTTGATATGATGAATCCTTTGGCTAGAAGTGATTTGACATTACTTTTTTTTGAAAGTGAGTTTGCAGATCAACAGGCAGAAGGTTTGTGATGTTCTTATATTTTCTAGGTTATCATACTGAAAGTATTGTTTCATAAAGAAACTGACAAACTCTGCTTGGATTTTGAGGAGTGAGGGAAAAAATCTCCTTATTCTTTTTCCTTTCAGTCACAAGAACAGCTTAGTAGGAGAAAATATTGCAGAGTCTGTCTATATGCGGTGCAAACATTTTTCCCCATGAGGGATTTTTTTAATGCTTTGATTATACACTTTTGATAAATCGGTTTTGTTATATGGGAAGTTTTCCCAGCATTTGGTGTTAGTTTTCTTATACTATATATGTATAATACACTTATACCTAAAGGCTTCTGATTCCTTCAGGATCAGAAAGAGGGGACTACTGGCTTTATGTTTGCATTATTTTCATATCACTTAAGACTCTCAGCTATGAGCATACTTATATGTATGCTTGTATAGGTTTTCTTTCACCCTTTATGGGTCTGGTTTTTGATTTAAGGCTGTACAAAATTTTACCTGACTAAATGCTGGTTTTCCTCTGACACTGCCTTAGATTTGTAACTTCTGGTGTCTTTTTGTGAGTCAGAAGAGCTGAATTCGTATTACAGATCTCTTGTTCCTGAAACAAAACAACAGTAAAAACTTCACAGTTTTGATATTTGCAAAAATAGTTTTGGTTGTTTTGCTGGAATGTGTCCCTAGGATACTATACTATTTTAATTTATAAAAGTGGAAAATGCCGTCCAACATGTGGAGCTTTGACTCTGCCTGTATGATGTAAGTGATAAAGTTTTAATGTTAAATTAAATTATATGTATGATAGGAAGACCGTGGTATCTTTATGTTGCCAACTGAATGATTCTGTGTGATTCCAGGAATGAAAGAAGAAAGCATTTGCTTTTTCTCATTTCTGGTTCATGGCATTATGTTCGTTATTAAGTTTGTTATTAAGTTATGCATAATTTTAAAAGAAAACTTACACACCAATTATTTAGATTAATATGTGGAACTTGCCTCACTTGCACAAAATAGCTGTTTAGACATCATAATTTAAATTTAAGTTCTTAATAAGGTCTTAATCTGAATTGATTTCAATCAGTTTTGGTTCATTTCAGAAAGATGTATTATTGTTTTTGAAAACTTTTTTCTCTATTTAGATATTTATTCATAAACATAAAAGCTAAAATCCATGTATCTTTTTTTTATTGAATGTTGACCTTACACATCATATTCTGGACTTGAGTTGGGTTTACTTAATCCCCTGGCTTCTCTGTATATATATATACACATATACACACGAAGGTAGTCAAGTGTTTGTAAAGTTAAGCACTGTTTTAGAGCTCTATAAAGAAATAGTATCTCTAGCATTAACTTCTAATTTTAATTTTCTTTTAGCTAAGAGGTTGATACATACCCAGTAATAAATATATGTATATATTGAGCTGATTGGTCTTGGAAATAACTAATAAAAATTAGGTTCAAAATAATTTTTTCATGCTCCCATTTTGAAAATGTTATCATTTCTGTGGGTATAGTTGCTTTAATAAATGTAGTTGCTATATACAAGCTTTTGTCTTTATTGGCTGTCCATGTGACTCTTAGTCTTTGGTTTTATGTTCTTTAAAGTGAGGAATAGTAATAGCTTAAAGTGAATAGATCTCAAACTTGCTTCTGTGCCAACTGTGCACAAAAGTAAAATATATCTTCACAATTGATTACAGAAACTGTATTTAGAAACTTTCCTGTCCTATTAAAGAGTGGTTGAATGAGGGAGCGTATGGTCCTAATTTGTAGAGGTGAAAAATAGTTCAATCTCTAGGGGGAAATTGTTTACTTACTTTTTTAATAAAAAAAAAACCAGACACAGAATGTCATAGGCTTGTCTGTTAGCTTTTTACACACAAAGAAATAGAATAATCAGTTTTGAAGATTTCTGCCTGCAGCAGATTAAGGGTACTGCAGAAGGAACTCCAGACTTGCATCAGATGGAGCGAGAAAGTAAACCTGTAGAGTTACTAATCATTAAAATCCTTCATTAATGATCAGCCATCGTGTCCTGAGTCTTGCTGAGAGGAGGGTGACATTGCAAAGTGGGTTGATTTAAGGAGTGTGGGTGGGTGTGTTGGAGGTGGCTGGGTGATGGGCAGACCTCCACACTGTCACACAGCATTTAACTGTGCTGCCCCTGAGTGCTCTTGAATGTAGGGGAATACCAGTTTGTTTTAGAGCATAGCTGATTGCATGATTATTTCTGTGAAGGTGTCCAAGCCGCATTTTGCAGTGTTTGCATCTACTTTACGATTTGGTATGAAGTGGAGGTGATGCAAACCATACCTGATTTGATCTAATGCCTGTTGAAATTAAGTTACGTCACTTACAACTTTTTTAAACAGAAATTTAATCCATCAGAGCAAGTGAAGTGTTTCGTGGCTGCAGTATTTTTTATTTAGTCTTCTAAGACTGTGCTTGCTATGTTGAGGTGCTGGGTTGACAGGGCTAGTAAATCCAAGCCATAGTTCTGTGAGGAGACTTGCTGCAAGGTACCAGACCTGTGTTGACTGGAAGGTGGTGGTAGCTCCAGATCCTAAACCTTTCTGTGTGTTTTAAGGCTTTTTTACTGAGCAGAAAAGATTTAATAGGTAAAAGTTGAATGCTGAAATGTTTAAAAAGAGAGGTTGTTTCATTATTGCCGTGCTAAATACTGATTTCATGGTGTCCTTTGGAGGATAGGGTTTTATTGACTTGAGCGTGTAGCTGGACAACTTTTGAAAGTAAACTCTAGCTTTCCCAGCGTGATTAGGTGGATTCCTTTCAGGTGAAACTATTTAGGAAGATGAGCTCCATCAGCACACCTGATCTGCTCTACCTGTTAATGGGCCTAAAGTCCCTGCAGCTGGGTTGAATTGGTCTTGAGGGTGTAAATGCTAAAGTGTAGGCGCTGTGCCTCTCCTTTGTTTTCTTATTTGTGTTCTGTTCCTCCTAAAGGTGAAGTTAGCCGTGCTTGTAAGGGAGACGCCTGGATAAACCTTTTGATAAGTATCTAGCTTTATTTATTTGCTTATTTTTAACCAGTGTACAATGTCTGTATAGCTGCTCAAAATTGGTCTTCCAGAGAGCTGTTTCTTGTATTATGCCATAAGTCTGCCTTAAGGCTTAGGCTTATGCTCGTGGACTTCCTGTTGGTGCTCCCAATGTGCTGGCCCTGGAAGGCTCCTGGGGCAGGCTGTCTGGCAAAGGTGATGGTAAGCCTGAGACATTGGATGGTATCTTGTTGCTTTAAAATGTCACAGGTGCTGGGTGTGTCAGAACTATTAATTAATTTCAGTATAACAATTCAGAAATGACNTTTTTTTTTTTTTTTTATTTTATTGATCTTCTGAGAACTTTGGCAAGTGTATGAAATCTGTATGGATAAAGAAAATGTTTTGGGACAGGTTGCTTAAAGCAGCTGCTGCCTATTTTATCTAATCTGAGGTAACAGATGATAGATCTTGGTGCCCAGGGTGTTTTTCCTCTAGCTGAGAATTTGAATTTTATTTCCAAAACATTTGTTAGGAGTGGAGAGAAGGGTAACAATAGCTCAAATAAAAGGTAAAAGTTCTAGAAAAGCTTATGACAATATAAACAGACTTCTTGAGGTTTTGTCTCGTGTATTTGTGTTCTCCAAGCCCAGTGAAAAATGTTTATGAACAAAAAGTAAAGGAACAGTTTAAAGTGCAGACTGCTTTTATAACTATTTTTTCAGGTTGAATTATCTTTTCCTTGGGACAAATAGTTTTGGTCCTGGATATGGATTGTTTTCAGCAGGGAGCACAAGGTTGTAATTTCCATTGATTTATAAAATACTCTTTGGATTTTAAATGGTATATGAGTGTCGTTTCTTGTTACAGCTCCTATAGAAAATACATACTGCCATGACTTAATATTGCTGGCTCTACTGGTTATAGGTAAATGAGAATGTGCTCTGAGAGCTGATGAAAATAACAGTTTAAATTCTGTGCTTTAAGACTGTAACAGTGTTTTGGCCGTTAATATCAGTGAAAGTGTAGGGGGTTCTTCACCCCTGTAATTGTATTGATGTTGGATCCTGGATGCCCGGTTTTACATTGTCAGCTTATTTGGGTTAATTGGGCTGCTTGCTAATAATTTATAGGACCATCAAGTTAAAGTATGAGATGATTAAGCCACTGAGATTGGCTCAGTTGGTCAGAGTACAGAGTTAACATTAAGGCTGTGAGTTCAGTCCCTTTATGGGCCATTCACTGAAGAGTTGGACTTGATGATCTTTGTGGGTCTCTCCCAACTCAGAATATCTGTGATTTTTTTTTTTTCTTAAACAAGCCCAAACTCTTACAAATCAATTATTTTAATTTTTTTTTAAAAAATTGTTTAATTCAGTGCAGATCTTGTAGCAAATGCTATATTTATAGAAAATATTTTAAAAAATAATCATTAGAGTTTTCAGAATTTAATTATAAGTTGTTTCTGTTTGTCCTCTGACTTCAGGTAGTTGATTAGATTATGTGGTCTGGAGTTAATGCTCTCTGTCTCACCCGACTTCTGAAGGTGAAAACATAAGATTTTTGTTTAGTTGTGTGACATTTGGCGTTAAAACTTTGTGCAAATATTTTAATATCAGGAGAGATGCAGTGTATCTGTTGTGGAGACAGTCCTTGGAGAACTGGCATCACTTACAAGTGATGCAAGCTGGTTGGTGTTTTGTATTGATGCATTTTAAGTAAAACTAAGTCCTGTGCTGTGTGTCAGTGCTTCTGCATCATTTAAGTTCTGTGTAGAGGGCTGAAAGAATTATGTTTTTTGTAGCATTTCCTGCAACTGGGAAAATTGTTAACTGGAGCTCTAGGATATTGTTTTCAAATGTTCCACCCTATGCAAGGAGTACTGTGCCTTCAAAATGTGACTTAGCAATTTAGAAGATCTATCTGAACTATTTTTCTGTTGTAGTATTCTGAGGCCACCTGGTTTTACTGGCTTAGTTATGCCAGATCCTATTACCAGCTTTGACAAAGGGGCGATCCTCTGCCCCGTGCATCTTGTGATGTAAATGCAGATAAGAAGGAGAAAGCCAGGAGAGGAGGAGGACTGTCAAGGAACTGATTTGTCCCAGTCCATATAAAGCAACCTAGTGATTAAGATAAGCAGATGATTTAATTAACATGCATGCACTCACCCCTTTTGTTAAATTTATGAAGGTAATGTAGTTTATGAGTCCTTTAGAGCAGTTACTATTTTAAAGAGCTATGGGTGGTTACAGGTTGCTGTGCTGTTCTAAGTTTCTGTGAAGATTTATTTTTTAAATGAGCAGAGAACAAGAGGAATTTAAAAAAAAAGGCTTTAATTTAGATGATAGATTAATTTAACTGTAGTATATTGAGGAATTTTTAAGAAGAGAAAAATAATGTGGTGGAGGGGAATGAAGGCTGATGACAAGAAGGAGGGATTCTATCTAGTTCAATATGCAGTGTATGGTATTCAGTTTATATGCAGACACTTGGAATATGCTCGCTTCACTGCCATAAAAAAAACCAAACATAGTTTTTGAGTTCCCATATCCACATTGGATTTAAATAATGATGTTACTTTTAGGATCTAGGAAAGTTCCCAGTTAAACATATGCTTGTTGGTTTTACTATTTTTAGCTTCTTTGAACAGCACGTGTTCTCTTGAGATGTTTATTTGTGAATGTTGTATTCTGTTCTTAAAAGGAAAATCTCTGTCTAGATTCTTCTTCTGTATCCAAGAAAGGAAAGGACCAGGGTTCTTGTCAGTGCTTTACTTCTTGGAAATCCTAGGAGATGGGGTAAATTAATTAAATATAAAATGGATCCATCTGGTAGTGCTAGCAATGCCAGGGGAGAACAGGTGAAAGAATCTGAGGCAGAGAAAACATATAGTGCATTATATAACACGTAAAGTTCTTAGTGACATATTGCTATCAGAAGACTAATCTTGGTGTTAGGCTTTTTACTTTTTGTTTAATCTTGTTTTCAAATTGGAGGGTTAAGAAGGTAGTTTGAAATGCTTATTTCTGATGCATTGCTAAAAAACTAAGTATTATTAATAAAAGGTAAATGTATTTCGTCCAACATGTGAGAAACATACCATTCCCTTTATGGATTTGTTTGAAAATGAATGGGTTGACATAGTTTGAAACAAAGATGAAATGAAGTCAGTTTCAGAAAAATAATTTACCCTTTAAATCTAGAAAGCTGTTACGCAAAACAAAAATCATGAAAGGCATGGTGCCAACTCAGTTTTGCCCCCAAATTTGTGTAAGAAGAATACAAAATCTCTATGCAGACTTTTTTGTTGACAAAATTACCTTGTTTAAATTCTCAGCGATATTTTCAAGGTAGTGATTGCATCACTGGGAATAGGAATGTAAAAATGACTGTAAAAATTGAATTGTATTACCTGTTTTGGGAGGCATGAAAAGGTAAACAGTATAAATGCTGGGAAGAAGTGAATTAGATTAGAAAAGGAGCAGCAATGAGGAGATTAACGGACGGTGTCTGCTCGCAGCACAGGGTTTTAGTTTGGCAGGGCTCCTCAGCACACATTCCCATTTTATTGTGGCACCAGTTCGACATGATTTCTGTCATTGCCTGTGTTATGGGGCATGTGTCTGAGAGAAGGCTGCTAATGTGCAATCTCTGGGGAAATCTCTTTCATCAGGGCAGGTGCCTGGACCTTTTGGCGTGACTTTGAAACAAGTAGAGAAAGTAGGCCACGGAGCTTTTTGGGAGCTTAGGAGCTTAGTAGCTAGATCTTTATCCAGCTTAAAAAGAAAAAACCCATCTCATTATCTACCTTTAAGTGAAATTCCATCCTTGTCTATCATTTTTTAAGCATTCTCTGTTCTTTTATTTCATGCTGCTTAAGTTTCATTTTTTTTTTGTAGTTTAAAAATCCCAACAAACCTCGGTGAGAACATTTCACATGAAGGTTGGGAAGAGCATGTCTTGTTTGTTCCACTTGAATTTGCAACTCTGAAGTGGAAGATCTTAGGTGGTTTGTAAGATTAACATAAATGTTGGTTGTCTTTTTACAGCACAGAAAATTGAATTCCATTTTTGATAAATAATTTTCAGAAAATGTACGTTTCCCCAAATTGGAATATTTTCAAAACAGTAATACTGTTTCAGTAACAAGGGAAGGGCAAAGATAATGCAGAAACTATTTTTTTTTGTCAGGTAAAAAATATTTTAGTTTTTAGTCTTATATTTTATTTCATTTTTTAATGTCAGAACCAAAGGCAGTTAAGAGCTTGATTCATGCTGCTTTTTCAGGAATCTTATTTTGACAAGTGTTTATAGTTTTCAGGAGTTGTTTCCATATTAGAAGTTAATTTGTTGATCTTAAAATTCTATGCAATATATCAATTCTGCTCTCTGCTGAGCTGTAGTTTCAGACTGTTTCCATTCCTAGGGTATGGCTATATAAATATTTGTGTAAAACACAAATTTTTATGTATATAAATACGACCAAATCTGTTATGAAAAATTACACCAAAGTTTAGCTGTTTTTACAATGTGCTGTTCTATTAGAGTGTATTATGTTCATTTTAATCCCTGTAATATATTGTGGAGAGCATGCAAGAACAAGTGATTAAATATGTTTCTCATTTGTAGAAATGCGATAAATTCTGCAAACCCTCTCAACTCAGTTGTTTGCATGACAAGTGATGTAGCTCCTAGATGACTGTAGGAACTGGGGTCAACTGTTTAATACGTTCCATTGGTTTTAATAATTCTTCTGTGTTCATGTAATTGTAGATTTGTTAAGAATTTTGTGTGGTTTATTTGTGGAAGTAGCTGTTACAGCAGACATACTAGCACATTGAAACAGGCTTGCTTACTGAGTGATGAGCCCTTGGGAAATTTAGCACAGCTTTTGAGCATTGCAATGAAAGAAAGAAGTGGCATGCTGAGAGCAATACACATCACAACTGGTCTGTAAGAAGACAGTGAAAAGAAAATGTTGCATATTATGTAATATTTTTTTACGTGCCTGGTGCCTTCATGCCTTTCTAGGCCATTGCTATGCAGTTCTTTTTTATCAGTGTGCCTGTTGTGTTCTGGAATTCCCTTAACTCTTCAGTGCAGGGGTTTTGGACTTAGCATTTTAATGGTGTTTTCTTTTATCTAATCTGAAATCTATCCTCTCAATACAGCCTGGGGTATACGTGACCGTAAATTACATAGAGACTATCATTCCATGTTTGACTTTTTTTTCCTTCTGAACTGAATGTTATGATTCGGAGGCCTGTTGCTATATTGACTATAATTCGTAGTTCCTGGTTAGTGGCCAAATTTTGGCAAAACTGATTAGCAGAAGGCAGAGAAAGTTTCATACAGGTTTCTATATGTTTATGTGAGAAATAGACTGGTGATATCTCAGGCTAATCTACTTTGCAGAGAGAGGTCTGAAGTAATTATTTCCAATAGAGCAGACTAATGTTTGATGTTACTGCTCCTCTACAGTGTTGTCCAGTTGAGTTGGAAAAAATTAAATCTCAATATAAATTAGCAGTCTTATTTTGAAGATATGTGCCCCCAGGTTTTTTTTCTCCACAAGAAGATGAAGTATCTTGCTTTCTTCCTCTATTGCCCTCCTTATAAGCCTGATGAGTACTTCCACAGCTGAGTCGGAATGAGACCAGGATTAGACTTAGTCCAGGAAGGGGGTTTCTAGGTAGGAACTGGTTGATCAGTGTAGCAGAAATAACCAGTGCCCTGTGGCTTAAAGGAACTCTGAAGTCCTGGGCTTCTATGAGTGATGAGATGTCTGAAGTCTGACTTCAGCTGGAGCTGCCAGTGTCCAGTCTTAATGAGAAATTATACCTTAACTGTTGTTTAATTTATCCGGATGGCTTTCTGATTACCTGGGTGCTGTAGCAATGTAGCTCTTTCAACCTGTTTGGAAGAAGCTTTTTTATTATTGAACTTCAGTAGTAAACATTCATTGCGTACGTACTTAAAATATGCTCACTGACTGTATAATGTCTAAACCAGAAGTTTTCTACTTTATACTTTCCTAGTTAAAAATCGAGGTTAAACGAATTCCTCTAGGCAGTGCTACTTAAAAACTTAACTTTTGGCAGGATTACCTGGAGTGGCTTTTTTTTCTTCAGTAATATTTGAGATATTAATCCACAAATCCCAGTGTCCTCATAGTTGGGATCTTTGTGTATGCATTTATACAATTGTACAGCCAAAACCATTTGGAGGACTTTATTAGTGCAGATTTAGGATTTCTTTTTGATTTGTTTTTATTCTTAATTTAAATTACAGTACTGTGATACATTGCATGAAGAGATGCCATATAAAAAGCTTTGCTATATTGCTTTTGTTTAGGACTTCGTAGCAGTTTTATTTTTTTCTGTTTTAGTGGCTAAATGCTTCTTGGAGTAATTTTCCAGTGAAATACTTTTATCATCATAGACTTAAAATTCTCGTTTTTGTGCAGCCCAGCATTAATTTGTTTACCCACACTTTTCTTCTCTTCACCCAGTGCTCTGTTCCTTTTGCAAAGAGCAGCCATTCCATGGCTTTGTATAAATACCTTCTTTTAGTGTATTGTCTCTGTGTAATTTTGGATTCATGTCACACAGGGCTGATGCATTCTCAAAGTAATTCGTTATGATATGCGACTTAGTGTTTGTGTACATGTCCCTCTGGTGTTCTGATAGTGGGGGGTAGATGATAAATTCCAGGGAATGCATGCATTGTATGGGAAAAAGTGAGATGTGCTTGCAGGACTGTAGGATTGTGGTTGTGGATATCCATCTAGTCTTGGGTGCATCTCCCTTGGCAGCCTGCGTATTACTTTGTCTGAGGAATTGGAGGGCTTCTAACTTTTTTTCTTCCTTTAATTATTACTCAGTAGGGAACCTTCCTGACACTCTGGTATCAAGTTTTATTACAATGCAGAGTTAAAATAAATCTCACTATTACAACAATTTCCCCAACAATTCCCCAAGTGGAACTTCAGCTCTATGAAGGTTTTGGTAGAGGAGTCCTCTGGAGGCTCTTGATATTGGGTTCACCAGCTGTAGGTCATTCCTGGGAGCTGGAAGTGAAGGAATGTAATAGAGGTATTTTCTCATTCCTGGAAAGAAATAACATTCTGTAGATTTGCAAGGGTTCTCACATTATTTTTTTTTCAAATGCATCTAGCAAGTGTTCTCAGTCAAATCAAATCTGAACTTGTACTTAAGTAATTTTTTCTGATCAGGGCTGAAGCACTTGTACCATGATGTTCTGAGAACTCTTGGTTCATATTGAAGGCACTGTCAGCTGAGGTTCTTAAAACAGTATGAAATTCTTAACTGCATAATTTATTACTGCTAGGGATACAAGTGGGCCAGTGCCAAAGCCTGAAAACAAAATACAGGGGTTTAGAATCCAGTCCAAAGAATTCAATGTAAATTTAGCAAATGCTTGGCCAGGGCTCGTAGCTTTCCAGCACTCCAGGTCCGAGGCCATTCATTGTCATTGGTGACATCTCAGCATTTGAGAGCGTTTGCCGTTTAGTTCTTTAAGTACTGAAAGCCTCCTGACAGCAGTCCTAGGGAGGTTAATGGGTTTAAAAACCAAAGGCTGCCAGGGCTTTCTGATCCCCTGAGTAGACTTTTTCCAGGGATGAAATTTTTTCTTAATTTTAAAGAAAATCTTGGACTAACAGAAGTTTTCCACAGAGATTAAGAATTAATGAAGGCAAAAAACAATCCTCAAACAGTTCACAGCCAAAAGTACTTTTATGCCTTACAGGGCTGGCATTCTCTAGTACCAGAAATACTATTTCGTTTTTAGATACATACAGATCATGGGGGGTAATGGAAGATTATATGATGCTTATGTGAGTCTACTTTTTAAAACTGTATATTGAGCTCCAATAATTTCCTGGTTTTATATGTTCCTTTAAAGAATGTTCTTACTGAAAGAAGAAAATGTGTCCCACAAGTTTAGGGTAGGTGTCTCAGATTTTGAGTAGCTATACTTTTTATTCCCTCTTCTTTTTTTTTTTTTTTTTTTTTTTTTTTCTTTTCTGTTTTAGAGAGTCCCTGCTAAGGAATGCCAAACAGTACACACTTGTTCTAGGATGACTGTAAAATATAGGTCTAAAACAGCCACATGTAATGCAACAGCAGTTGCTAAAATTTCAGTATGTTACCTAGTAATAGGAAGTTAGAGCTGGGCACAGTGCATCTCAGAAAAAATGCATAGGAGTGTGAAAAACATCAGTCATCAGTTAAGTGGAGTGTAGCAGTTGCGTATGAGCACGTGGAAGCACTCCAGGAAAGAAAGAGGAACAAGAAATATTATAATTAACACAAATTTGGCTTTAGGTACTTAAAGGTGTTTACCGACAATGAAATTTGGTGAGAAGCTCAGAATTTAAAAAAAATCTCAAGTGTAAATGCACACACATAATTACTGAGAGCTGTGAATGAACCTAGAAAATAAGTGAATTCTGCATATCATTGGAAAGTTGAGTTTTGGAGAGTATGAAGATGAAAAAGTGAGACCACAAAACGTTACTTCTGCACCCATATCTATTCCTCATTCTCTTTGTATCCCATAAACTCTGCCCTTTCAACTTCAATGAAGGCCTCCTTTGTCTGTATTACTCAAGTAAGATCACGTTTCTTCTTTACTCTTGTGTGCTTTTCTGAATATGTGTTTTGTGCAACTTTTTTCTGGGAGAGGGAGTGACAAAAACCTGCCAGCAAAAATCTGAGGTCCAGGGATTGCACTTTAGCATCAGTTTGTGAAAGTCACACAGGCAAAGATGTGCATCTCCTACATCCCATGAAATGGAGAGATGCAGCAGTTGTGTGGAAGGGTGGAGAATGCTCTGGCCTTAGAAGGGGAAAGCAGAGGCCTGAATGGGCACAAGGAATGGCCTGAAAATATTCTTCAGGCTACAGTAAACCCAACAATATCAGAAATAATGTTAGTCACAGGCCTGATTTATGGAAGGATAAATTGCTATATACAGAGAAATTCAGCAGCTTTTGTTTTTGCTGCCTGCGCAAGGAAGAGATTGAAACTTCATTAGAAAAGGAGTGGAAGAGTAGCTGTGAACCTTCATGGGGTGGAATGTGTTCATTCAAGGAGTTTGTCTTAAAAGATGAGGAGAGGGGGAAAAACACCCAGCAGGTACCACTTTATTCAGGATGATTTATTGCAGGAAAGAGGGTGGGAGACTTGCATAGAACTTGGAAGTTGGAATTGGAAAGCTGCTAGAAGAAAAGAACTCTTTTTACATTTGCTTGGTCTGTGTCCAGTTCCGTCTTTTTGTCCAGTGTAAATATGAAAAGATTGTGGCATGTCATTATTGATTTTGGTTTGTCATCTAAACGCTTACTTTGCAGACTTGAGTGGCAATTTTGCGTTTTGTCCAAAGTCAAAATAGTTCTCTCAGGTTTTAGAAAAACAGTTCCTTAAATAGATGGCCACTTATATTTCTTTAGAGCATTTGAAGCCTAGTGGACTGCTGTGAAAGTTCCCCTTTTTTTAAGATGGGCCTCGGATTCTAAAGGAAACAAATATTTGTAGTAAAATGAGCAAAATTCAAGTGCACAACAGGAAGCAGGAGTTTACTTAGTAAAAATGGAAGCTGAAATTATGTAATTGTTGCATGTCTCTTGGAAACATAGCTTTTTAAATGACACAACTTTTGAAAGGGCAGCAGTACAAGGAGGATATTTTTTTAGTTTGAATTTGATGGAAGGGCTTCCTAAATACAAATGACCTATGTAAATTCCAAGCTAAAAGCATGAACAGAATTTCTTGGGTTTATTCAAGTTTTGTGAAAGAAGGTAAGAATCCAGTATATCACAGAAAGAAGAGAAACCTGTATGATTCCAGAGTGTGCTGATGGTCCTACTTGCAGCTCTCAGCTTTACGAGCTGATTGGAGTTTTAGTAGAAGCAGGTAAGCTTGGCACAGCTGTGATCCCACACTGTAATACAAGCATCACAGTGTCTTCTTTCCTGTTAATCATAAATGTCAATGCCTTACTTGCTTTTACTTCGAAGTGAGGTAATTGAGAAGTCTGGTATGCCTTTTGATTCAAATATCACATTTTCTGGCAACTGCTGAGTTGGAGAGCTACACGACTTAGACTTTTCCATGTGAGATTTTAATTTATTTCTGTGATCTACCACCTTTATCACTTACACAAAATAAGCACAGAGTGAATGAAAATTAAGAGGTGACCCCTACTTTTAGGCACAGGCTTTAAGTCTTTAAAACGTGTGGTCTAAGAAGTGAAAGGTAGATAATATATTTTAAAAGAAAGATTATGGTGCCATGGAAAAGAAGTAAAAAGGAGTGGCAGTTATGAAACCTGCCTTGTAGACGTAGTGTATGGAAATTCTTGGGTCACAGCGTGGAGGCAGACACTGAAGCTGTAGAGAGATGAGATTTACGCCTTAACGGTCTTGAGCGTGTTTCTGAGTGAATCTCAGGTGGCAGAAGCACTCCTGGCTCCATATAAGGCTCTGAGCATGGGATAAGTTTTAACTGTAGATCTGCAAGTGTCGTGAGCCTCCAGAAACCGGTCTATCCAGCATGCCTGTGCACCCAGAACAGCTGAGTAACATCAATCCTCCCCCATTTCTCAGTATAATATTTCTGGTGTGGCAGCATCTGCTGTTCTTTGGAGACCAAAAGGTGAAATACTGGCACCTCTAACAGCCATAGCTCCACATAACACAGTCTTTGCATGTATTGGAGAATATGAAAATGGGTGATTCTGTTGAGATCCTTCACAGCACAGTGTGCCTTCATGGATGAGTAGTTACAGCTTTTAGCTAGATATTTGGTTTTAGTGGGATTGTAAAATGTCATCTTTCATTTTTTATTAATGTGTGAGATACTAGCAGCTACTGAATTTGTAGTTGTATCTAATTACTTGCTTATTTTTTGAGACATGTGAAAACCATACCCTGTCTGAGGCAGGAGCTGAGTTGTGGCACTCAGTGTAACTTCAACTGTCTGTGCTCAGAAACTTCAAATGGGCCTTTTTTTTGCATTCAGTCAGGCTGATGTCAGGATGATAGTGCAGTGGGAAGCTGCTAAAGTAAGTGAGGAGAAAATGCAGTCTTAGAAGAGGTGGTAGTACTAAGTAGCTGAAAATCATCAACTTGAGAACTTGAGGCATTTGGATAATATCTTTCTCTCTTCTGACTTATTAAGAGGACGGGTTCATCTAAATTAGAGTGAAGCCCTGAGACCACACACACTTAGATTGAGAAAATAAGAAATCTGAGTGCCTGGACTGGTCTTTAATTTGTTTAAAACACAGCTACCTCAAATATGAATCAGATCCAAGTCTGTGTAAGCATGTTTTGACCACAGTCCACTGGTGAGCAATGTTCATTGTTGCAGGGAACTTCCACTCCTGCAGGAATATATTAACAATAAAAAGCCTAAAGGTAGAGGTAGGGTGTTTATTGTTTTGCACCGCCTCTGGGAATGCACTGCATTGGGCAGTGGGTTCTGCTGCAGCTGCGTGTAGCTCAGGGATTTGTCCTCTTGACAGTGCCTGTGTGACCACTGGTGCTGCCTGGCGGGAGTGTGCTGTCCTCTACTGTCATGGTCCAGCATGGACAAGAGGAAAACAGGTTGGACCTGTACCTGGGGAAGTACAGTGTCAGTGTTGAAGACTTCTCAGAATGTAGGTGCAGCTGTAATGCGGAAACTCCTGGATTATGTGATTTATTGCTCAGAAGGCTATATGGTAGTATAAGACCTAGCCAAGAAATTTTATCTCTTTGGGCCCATGTTTGATGATCATGTTTTGAATTCTTTCTGGTTTTCAAATGGAATCCAAACAATTCTGACAATATCATTGCCATTACGTTTATTTGGTCTCCTATAAGCTTTTGATTTAACTATTTTTCCAACTTCCTTAGAATTTTTACTTCAAAATTTCTGACAAAGTCCTACAGAATACATTGAGTGTTCTCATTGTACTCTGATAAACCTGGCAGAGGAGGATAGCTTCTTTCTGGCTTTCAAGAGACCAAGGTGTGTGGAGTCTGCTCTCTTACTGGCTTTGTTTAGTAGTTATTTCTGTATTTTTAATGGCATCTTAAGTGGGCTTTTTGCCAGCTTTATGTAGGAAGGTAACAATTTATGGCAGATAATGCCTAGTAAATGACTTGTAATGTTATTCCCATTACTTGCCTTTTTATGATATTGGAAACGCAGACTTATGAGTTTACTGCAGAAACATAGAAGGATTTTCCTTGGCTCTGAACCACGTGAACCGTCTGTATTCATCATAATTAATGACAGGGATGAAGTGCAATTGGTGAACATTGAGAGGACGCATACAAGGCTGGCTTCTTTGTGATTTGCCCTTTTGATACAGTTGCTTAGACTGTATTTTAAGTTCATGCCAATTCCATTGTGAAACACTTGCAGCCTCAAGGCTCACAAGTCTCTCTCTGCATGCAAGTCTTCTAAATGTCTAAATTCTATATGAATATTTAACTTGTCTACCAAGTTTTGCTTCTTAAGTATGATTTATTTAAAAGAAAGTGAAAGCTTTCCAACTCTGCTTTACATATTTTTTGGCTATATTTTTCAAGTCTTAAAGCTGCCTTTGTTAGCATGTAGTGAATTTACTGTACTTGGAAATCTATCCAGCATTGGAAGATGCCTTACAAAGTGTGCATAAATGAGAAAGAAGAATGTAAACCATAAAATTTTAGACAAATTTTCAAGTAGACATAATTGTGTATGTTCTTCTTGAGGTTCATGAAATTCTTGCTGGCAAAGGCATTGAGTGTGGATGTTTGTGTTTTGGAAGACAACTCTTAATCTGTTCTTGCACTTGCAATGCTGTTGTTTATATCTACATCTTTCTGAAGATCTTAATATTATAGGCACCAAAGCATATCAAACCATCTTTGAAAACTCTTAGGATGAATCGCTGGTTTTGTTGGAGGTAGATTTTCTTAACTGCAGGGAAGGGAATGTAATGATTTTTACCTTTGGTTTGGCTCCTCACTGCCCTATTCCTGAAGCAGCTGTTGAAACTGCCAAAAAGCACTGAGTCAGAGGTTTGCACTGACTCGTCTGCTGTCGATGCAATATCGCATTCGCTTTGCAGAAGTGCCAGCTTACAGAGTGGCATTTCCTGTTGGAGTGATCAGAAGAATGGCAGGAGACAGAATTTACACAGCTGTCTAATGAATATGCTAAAATGTTTTGAGTTATTTTAAAATGTGGCTCTGAAATTCCCCATTTAGCTTATGCAGTTGTGAGGAAATAAATGTAACTGCCTACAAGGTGGTGAAACACTTCTGAAAGTTGCTTTTCCCAGCTGTACTACTACAAGGTCACTCACTGAGCCTCTGCCTAAGGGGAGGGAGTAATTGGTGTCTGTGCAAAGGTTCATCTCACCCTGTTCTCTCGTTTAGTTACTCTGTGTTTTCTGCTCTAAAATCCTTCCCATTTTATCCTTCCATCTCTTTGAGATAATTACTCCTGTTGGCAAAATCCCAGACTTGGAAAAGATGGTGCTGTTGGTTCCACTTCGTTGTGACAGGATATATTGGGTGCTTTTGCCAGTTCTTTGGTGACTCTTAATGAGTTGAACTCCCCGGTAGCCAGAGGCAAATGAAGGGGAAAAGACCTGTATGGGAACAATATGTGGATGATAAGATAATGAGGGGAGTGTGGTCAACCTCAGGGTTCTGCTAGTGCAAGAAAGACAGTTTTTAGTGACATGGGCCAGATTTGATGACGAAAGGCAGTAGCTGAAGAGGAAAGTGCAGTAGCTGAAAAATTATACTGAAGATGCAGACTCTAGTACTGGTATAACTGAAGAGGAAAGTGCTGCGAGCCTGATTGTGAGGGAACAAAAAAGTAAATGCTAGTACCACAGCTAATAGGGATCTTCAGATTTTGCTAGGGTAGCAGGGCATATGTGAATGAATATGGGCAAAAGGCAAACAAGGATGTAATGCTAAGCAGGGAGGAGAGGGCTGAGTAATGGGGTGATTTTGCAGCTGTCATAACAAAAGATACACTGGGTAAAGCTATGAAAACAAAGTTATTGGGTGATACAGTGCTGCTTTTTGTAGTGTCAATGTAACCTAATTCTACATGCACTGAATGATAAATGCTTGTATGCTTCATGGAGGTTGTTGTGTAATTCAGGCCATGGAATTCTGACCCAAAAGTTTTTCTAGGTACAAAATATGAAATAACTAGATGGAAATGGAATAAAGCCAATTTAAATATTATTGCATGGTTGTTTTATTCAGTGCAAGGGTCATTTACAAACTATATGAATGCATTTTATGTTTTAGAATTAATTGTTCAAGCTTTTGATATTATGTATTCCAGAAAAAGTCAAAGTTGTGTAGACCTTTAATTTACAGTAAATCGCTAGTAAGATTATGTGCATTTGATTATTAACTCACGAAAATAGTGCTAGTTTACATTTTCTTGAATTTGTTCTTGTGTCTTGTTTTTCCTTTTAGAATCTAGTTTCATAAAATTTGCAGAAGCAATAATCAGATTTTTTTTTTTTAAATGGTTAAAATTGGTCCGGTTTCATACATGAATGTGGAAGTTGAGTAATTGGATGGCAGGAAAAAAGATGCTGTATCATCTTGGACTTGTTGCTGTGTGGGATATGCATCTGCTACAATGTATACTTGTCTGCTGTGAGTTGGTTTTTTTTTTCCTGTGAAATATACAGGTATTACAGGCTGAGGTTTTTTTCTTTGTTGTTTTTCTGTATGTATCTGGCACTAGAATATATGCAGATGAAGCAAAGCTTAGTGCCAGGTAGGGGGAGACTTGCAGTGTTCTGGGGATGTTCCTGTTTTTCTGATGCAGTTTTGCATTTGATTGCGTGCTATGTTGAACATACCTAGGGCTTTCTCTGTAAAATGGTTTGATGGGGCAGTGGTTGCTTTCTGGGAAGGATAACCTGCAGCATCTGAAGTGGCAGTGGCAGCCAGCATTGAGGTGAGCTGTCAGTTTACCATGGGTTGTGAGTGTTTTCTTGTGTCGGAAGGCTTCGCTCACTTTCTCTGGCTCGGAACTGTTCCTGTGCCTGCTGATTGCAGGAGGGTGGAAGGAGGCATCTCGACAGGCTTGGAGGTAAAGCCATGCTGCCTCCACCTCCATCTGGATTCAACTGTCACAAATATTTCCTGTATGGATGCAGCCTCTTCGGTCCTATTCCTTGAATCTGAATGTAAACAAAATTTATTTTTATGGGATGGACTAACAGCATTGAGGATTTCCTCATGTACCCAGCTAAAGAAGCACATCCATTTTGGCACGAGTTGGGGGAAGCTATGGGCTCACATCCTGATGAGGTTTGAGTAATTGGTTGAGAATTTATAGCCTCCTTCCTTATTATGCTTGAGGTGGATACTTGTTTTATTCATCCTTTTCCATTAGATCCCAGCTTGAGTCAGAGGGTATGCACAGAAATGCTGGTTTGTGTTTTGTTTTTTGGAGACAGTGGGCTGTTGCAAGCTCTTGCTCAGTTTCCTATGGAATTTTTTTTGCCTATTTTTCCAGTTGCAATGTATTATAGCTAGAGGGATGTGTGAGGTGTGGGTTTTGATTTATTTAACTGTGGTCATGCTTCTGATGACTCTTCCACAGTCTACAGTCACTGAAACATTGCCTCTCCAAGGTGTAAGGGTTGCTTCTAGTGATTTGGACAGCCATAAAAGTGCTACTTTCTTACATGCCTGTGCCTTCTCCTGTTTCAAAGGGATAATGCAATGTGCAGCATGCAGCATAATCATGTTGCTATTCCTGTGCCTCTTTTTAATTTGTAGATCAGTAATTTTGAATATATAGGTGCAAACATAATGAGAAAATAAATTAACAGTAATAGGAAAGATGTGAGTTACTTATAAATAAATTATCTTTCCAAATGTCATGGAAGTAACAGATACGGGAATTTTTGTACACAGCGTGTATTTCTATCTGCTTTTCAAGGGTGGCCTACTTTTTGGGAAAAAGTTTTAAAGAGTTCTAGCATTTCAGAGCAGTAGGGATCTTTTTATATACGTGTGTAGAAGTAATTGCTAATCTGAACTGTGAATGATTGGCAGATGATGGAAAAGAAACAGTGTTCTTAAGTTTAAATAGCACCAGTTTCTCACTACAGCACATAAGGAGGACCACAACCAAAGTAATATGACACAAGTTTTTTTTTTTTTCTATTTTTATTAAGTCCATGCCTGGGCTGTAACTCTTCACTGCTGACAGCAGCACAGAATGTGCTACCTGTTTAAATTTCTTGTCATGGCATAGATGAGCAAGGAACAAGGAGAGCACTGATGGCTGTAACCTCAAGTGGAGCAGAACGTGGAACAGGGTACCAGAGATTTGCTCTGTAGTCTCATTTCTACAGCTGAGAGGAAAAGAAACAGCATATCATAGATAATATGACATAAGAAGTAAGTAAAAAATATTTTTTGAAAGTACTTAAATAGCTAATACCTATACTTGAAATTATTTGTTCTATATGAAGGCCATTTGGAAACACAGGGCAAATGCTAAGCTTGTGACAGGATACCATGGAGAAAAACAATCTCTAATAATAATTTAGAGTCCTAAAAGTCATCTGAAAAATCTTCCCTGTACATACTGCTAACTGTGACTACAGGCCTATTTTTCTTTTCCTTCCTGGAGCTTTCAGCACCTTTTATATCTTCAACTGACTAGCTAAGATATGAACAGTCACAAGACTTGGATCTTGGGGGTGGAGTGGGGTAGTGAGGAACACCCCCCATAACAGCATCAATGTTAGTTACAAACAGTATAATTCTTGTTATATGGAAATATGTATGAGCAGCACTTTCTGGATTTGGATGTTTTCAAGTTGTCTGTGTTTGTGCTGTATGCTTTGGCCTCTTCAGTTATTTTGGGTTTTCTTCCAGGACAGAACTTCTTAGCAGTTTGCTGTCTGTGGGGTTTGTGTTTGGGTTTTTTTTGGTGCTTTTCTTTGGTTGTTTGCCTTTTTTTTTGTGGTTTTGTTTATTTGTTTTTAAATCCCTGACTTCTGCCTCAAGATTATTTTCTGTTATTTAAGAATAGAGTTATTCTCTAGTAAACAACTGAGAATAGTCTCTATTAGGGATAAGTCTGTGGTGGGTTAGCACAAAAGTGTGCTACTGGACTTCTGGTTAGCACCATTAACTTTGTAAAGTTATGCTTAAGAGATTCTGTTCCTGATGCTGGGGTTCAGCCTGATGGGCTGTCTGGAAGTGGCTTCACAATGCTGTTAGTTTTCTGAAGTGTTCATTTTGTTAGTATTCTGTAGTTACCTCACCACAGTGTTCCAGTGAAATAGTAGGACAAGGCAAAATAAGCATAGCAGTGGAGCAGCTCTGTTTTCAGAACTCACATGCTGTACAGTAGTGGGTACTATACACTCATACAGACTGGTGTGGAAGAATGCTTTTAATTCTCTCAGGAAGCAGAAGTCACTGCGTAGTCATCTGGCAAACTGCTCGAGTTCAGATGACGGGCTGTTGGTTAATAAATCACCAACACCCCACCAGGGGACCATGATGATGGGGAAGAAAGTGCAGTGGAGGTGAGTCACGGGGGCCCCACCAACAAACATTTCTTAGGTGGAAAGTATGTATGTGGTGGTGAATCACCAACTCCACCAAAAGTCTGTGTGTGCCTGTCCTAATGTTTGTGGGATGACGAGTACTGGTAATGAAAGCCTCAGCAAGTAAAAATCAACACCTCTATAGAACACACTGTAAGGTTCTGGGCCAGTATTTTAAACCTGAATTTGTTCTGTCTAGGTACAAGAAAATGTACTTTTAAGAAACTCCGTTTTTTGCTCTTTAATTCTTAAGACTTTATTTTTTTTGGAGGTATAGATTCTGTCTGGCCAGGTTCTTGCCTGTAGAAGGCTTTTCTATAAGATAGGTGATACTTGAAGAGTAAACTAATTTGGGATTTTTGGTGTCTAAGGTGCTGTGGTTTATTTAGTGACATTTTGAAGAGGGGAGGAGGAAACCCCTCAAGTTCTAAGTTTTATTTCTTCATTTAGTGGAATAAATCAAAGATGTTACCTGGTTTTTTGCTCTATGAAATTTTAGTCTAAGATTGATAGAAACATTATGCATGTGGTGATAAATATAAATCCTGATGTAATTCTCACAGAAGTCTGTATCAAAATAAAAGAGGCTTGGTGCAAGAATTTCCTAAGTAAAATTAGAATTGGCCAGATAACTGTGTGCCTCCAACCTCCTCATTTCTCCTGTCTACTTCATAGGGCAGCTGTGTTCCTCCCACAATATTGCCGATTCTCACCTGTCCCATTCAGTGGCAATCTTCTAATCCTAGCAAGACTTGATCTGTAAGAGGACTGCTTTGTCTCTGCAATCTTTCTTCATGGTGGTTTCCAAATTTTTAATTTGCAAACATACTGGATATTTGAGTGGCAATGTTGATGCTTTTTCAGTTTCTGAGAGAACTTTCCTGTACTTAAATGGGGTGCTAATGGAAGTTAGGTAAAAGAAACTAGGGTTTACCTTATGGTAAGGTACAAGGTCTTGGGTGTGTGAAATGTCAAATACTGTGTATTAATTATTGTTAAAATTGAACAGACCTTATTAAATGAAATTATTATTCGGTTAGAAATTACTAGCAAACGTGCATACTAGACAGCATTTGTCTTATGAGGAGAAAGTGGAATTGTCCTTAATATAAGGGATTTTGTTAACTGCCTGAACTTTTTCCAGCAAGAAATGAGTTCAAAGAAAGTGATGTTTACATGTCTATATACTGTTTCTTAATGAAAAACAAAACCCAAACAAAGAAGAAAAGAAAAAAGAAACAGCTGCAACCTGACCAGAATGATTCTTCTTTCAAGAGCAATGTGCTCATTATGAAAGGTGTTTTTTTCTGATCTTGGGGGTTGTTCTTGGAGTACAGTGGAGAATGCAAGGACTTGAGGAATATCCAGAAAAATGTGATGGAAGGATGATGAAGACTTCGCAAAATGCTTTTTGAGACCAGCGACTCTGGTAGTGGGGAGTCCTTGTTATACAGAAGGGTTTCTGATAATCTTAGGGACACTATAACGTGGTGTTTAGCCTGTTAATGTCCTGCCGTTTTCGGGGGGAGTTCAGAGTGATGACCTTTGGACTTGAGCTTCTCAGTGGAGGCTGCTATGTATGCAGGCTGTGGAGCTGTGGGGAGCTGAGAAGATGCTCTCATGAAGTGTGCTGTGCTTTGGCCAGACATGTGGCGTATGTTCTGATCAATGTGAACTTAATATCTACATGACAGTAGCGGTGACCCTTTTGTATGTGTGCAATGTGCCAGGAATGGCTTGGCATCACTTGGATGGAAGCCTCTTTCATCCTGGGAGTCACCTGTTTCAGAGGCAGCTGGGGAGTGATTCCAGCTCTTTCAGCACCGGTGAGCTTGTGTAAGCTGATTCCTGTTTGAAACACGCAGCCAAAATGATTAGTAGAGAGTTCCTGGCTTGTCTCCTATCTGGCAAGTGGGTTACACTTCAGAACAAGTGAACTGCTCTCCCTGTCTCAACAGCTGTGTGTGGCAAAATGAGGATATGGGAGAGGAACAGCATTCCTTTACTATGTGCTTCCTTAAAGTGGTGCTGCAAGTGCAGAACTTTTGTTTCAGTTGCTCTTAATATTTGAGTAGTGACCTTTTAGTAAGTGCTTCTTTCAGGGAGCTGATATGAGCATAGCTCACACACATAGATGTGCTTGCTTTATCTATGCTCATGTTTACATGCTGACTTTATAACTTGCTCATATATATCTATATATATATCTGCTTTACTTACGTAAAATGTAATGTGTAGGGTATTCCTTTTTGTAATGGCAAGAGCTAGTCCTATTAAGTGTGCTTAACTTCTGAAGTGGGGTTTTGTGATACCATGCTTAAATATCTTTTGAATGTTTTTGTGAAGAGAAAGATGAAGAAAAACATTATTTCTATTTACTTTTTTAAGCACAGCTGTACAGAATAAAGGCAGCTTGTGTTTTTTTCTTTAAAGAAAATACCCCCCCAACGTCACAGTTGCATCTTTTCCTCATATCCTATTTTTCCATGATCACAACTCAACTTCTTAATTTTAAAGAACTTGTTTAAAATGCCTGCTACCTTTTTGAATGACTATGTAATAGATCTCCAGATCTATATATCAGAAGAAAAATATTTTTTTTCTTTAAATGGAAAGAAAAAAAAATAACAGAGGTATGTGCGAGATTTATGGCTATATATAGATGTATATATCTATATACCTATATATATACATTTGGAAGAGAAGAATTATTTCTAATAAAACTTCATATGAAGCAGAATGCTTTTTATTCTTTTTACCTTTTCAATGACAGTTAATTTTCATTTAGTGATTTGCCCCTACCCTGTCACTTTGCAGTGAATTGGGATTGCAGCATAAAAGCCTTCAGCTGTGTTTCTGTGCACAGGTTAGCTGATAGGAAAACTTTTTTCAAAGTTGATGCAGGTGAAAACTCATCATGAGTAACTGGTGAGTTCATGTTTACATTCTTTTTGCATAAAATCTAGTTTAAAAAACCCCAAACAAACTGTGACGCACATTTTTATATGTAGAGTCATATACATGTAGGTCAAAGGGAAAAATGGACTTTTTAATAGCCTGACATGTTGACATTTTATTAGCACTTGTAACTCTGAAATTAGCATCTGTTTCTTTTTAAGAGAAGTGCTGGGAGTTGTTCGCTTCAGGAAAGGGTATTCTGCAATTCCATGTTCTTGTGTGGGCTTTAACACAGGTAAAAGTACTGTAAGTACTCGAAGACAAGGAGTATTGCCATTTATGTGAAGCTTTTTTTTTTCATATTTTAATCTAGGACTGTAGTAAAACTACCAGCATATATCACAGGCTACTAAGTGGCAGATGCCAGATAATGATTCTCATTTATTGCTGCTGATTTGAATTGATAATTTAATTCTGATTATATTTTAAAAGGGCCAGATCATGTTTTTCTAGAGCATGTAGTGCATCTAGTGCTTTTCCATTAGTGTTGTAGATCTAAAGGAGTGAGTAATGCAAGAGATGAGAAGGATTTTATGAATTTGAAAGAACAATTTTATCTAGCAGTTTCAGGTAAAATGTAGAATCCAAGGTTCGTTTGAAGCTCATCTCAATTAGCAGTGTTCAGTTTTGTGCTTCTAACGCTAATGATTTAATTTAGTTTTATTAAAAACATAACTCCCCAGTATCCTAGTTCGGGATGCTGTAAATAGGATAGCTGCCAGTACAAATGCCATCCCTGACTTCTCACTCTTATTTCACTGGGAGTGCTGTTACTCTCAGTACATCTTGGCACTGGAGTTCATCGTGCATTTACTGGTGCTGCCATGAAATATCTTTTCATTCTTGGCTTTTATGTAACCATAATTATTAAAGCTACCTTAAGAATGCTTTTGGAGATACCTGCAGGTCATTGGTGTTAGTCCAGCTAGCATTTCATCCTGAATGTAATGAAAACACTGAAACAATAATGATATCAGGATTCAGAATGAGTAAACCCCTCACTGACCTAACAAAGAAAACACAATATGAAGTTTATGGCCATGCTGGCATGTGACTCTAGTTAAGGAGATGAAAATTACACAGTGTAACTGTGTGTCATGCATATAATATATCCTTTTAACATTTAAAAAATTAATAGAGCTAAGAAGATGGTTGGATTAAATGCATTTAAAATAATATAAGGAGTTTGATGCAACAGTCCCTATTTGTGTTGCTAAGAACATGCTTTGTAGTAGACTCACGACACACTGAAGTACAAAATGAACGAAAGATTTGTACTTGTGAGATGCTTTTGAAAAAACAGGTGTGAATGTAAGTAACCTATGAAATGTAAGAAAAGAAAATGCATGCTTGTAAAACAAAGACTTTGTCAGGATTTCCTCACCTCAAAATGGGTTACCTGGGCATCAGTCAGAGAAAAGCAGGTTACAACTTCATGGAAAGTGCTGTTCATTTAATAGCTGTGCTGCCAAAGACCTGGTTGTGGATGAGGGTTCTGCTGTATGCTTGCAGCACTGGGCACTGTCAGCCTTGGAAGAGTGGTCTGTAACATGCTGGTTAATTTATTTGAAGCTTTGGAACAGATTCTGTTAATACTACTTGGCTGACTTTCTGCAGGTTGCCTTGTGAAGCAGAGTAGGGAAATGCAGACAGCTCCTCCAAAATGCCGAGTTCCAAAATACATTTTAGTTTTTTTGGCTGATGTTTCATGTGTTTAAGCCCTGCAGTTTTTTGAGTTGGAAGTTTGGCCCTGGAAGTAATAGAGTTGTTTTGTTGTTGTTAATTAAACCAGAGACTTCCATGTAATCATGACTTTAAGGGTACTGAAGACAATTACCCAGATGTCACCAGTGCGGAAGGTGAGATGGTCAGACTGGATGGTCTAGATCATCAAGCTCCTTTAGATTATAATATGCAACTACAAAAACAATTAAAGTGACGATCTCTTCATTTATAGCTTTCTCCTGTTACTGCAAAGGTGTGTCAGGTCCATTATCACTGGTGGAGTGGCTATGGAAGTGAAATTTCTCTCTAGCATGGCTAAAGAAAAACAGTTGTGCTGTCTCGGTTGCCTTCAGTTTGTTCTTAAGAATTCTTCATTTATGATGTGACTGATTGCCCTGGAAGTGGATAATCTCTGGTCAGCAAATGACTGTACCTGAGCAGCTAACATGAGACATACAGTGAGCTTCTGAATTGTCGCTGTGGAGTATTTATTATAAAGTGTTTTGTTTTATTGAGGACAGATTATCTGTCTGAAGCTGCTCTCTTCCCTCTGTTGATGGCAAGCGTATTTTGATGATGGATTTGGCCTTGTTCTTGCATTGAGTGGAAGATCAGGGTTCATTAAAGAGCAGGATTCCTAATTGTCTGTCAAGCTCATCCTGTTGCATTGTGTTTTGAGAGTTAAAGTCTCCATCACAGTAATTGAGGCTTGCTCAGAGCTCAGTTCCTTTGCGTAGTTGTCTGCCAGTCAAAAATTGCCCTGACAGCATTTGCTTTTTCCTGATCAGGCATCATGGAGGGATTCAACTTGCATTATCAGTCCCAGCTATAATGTATGGCAGGACAGTAACGACAGGTAGTTGAAATTATATTCTTACAAAAACCTACTTCATGAAGGAATATTTGTGTTAGAATGCTATTCTGGGCTTCGTTTTAGCTAATATATTGTAATGGGAGTGCTTGAAATAATGAAAACTTGTCAAAATATGCATCCACTTTTAGCATAACTCTATCATAGCAGCAGTGCCAACCTTCCCAAGAGCTGACAACCACCAGCAGCCTTTAGCATTAGAACACTTAAAGCAATGCTGATGCCTGTATATCAGGAGACTGTTCATGGAGTCAGGGATGCCATTCTTCAGAATCACTTCTAGGGGGCTTTTCTGTGCTTCTTACAAATCATTACCAGTTAAACTCAAAGTTAAGATCATCTTTGTGGGGAAAAAGGGAAAAGCTGATCTGAATCAAAAAAGAGGCGTAATCTAGAAAACCAAAACTGCTGCTACTAAGAGCATAGATTTAAAAACATCTTTACTTATATTGTCATTCCATTTAAGCTAAAATAAATATCAATATGCATTTATGTGTATATATATATGTAATTACATGAAATCTAATAGCAGCAGCATTTTTGTTGGAATTATGAAGTCATAGTCTAATCAGTACACAAAAACTTAATATTAAATGTCTTCTCTGAGTGGTTTGCAGACCAATTGGAATAGGCAGATACAATGTAAAGGAAAAGATCATCAGGATGGACAGTGGGATGGCAGGCAGCTGGTGTGTTGTGGCCACTTTGAGTTTTGGAGTGGACTTCTTTGAACAAGAATAAGCTAAGGGGCAAGAAAAAAAAGAGGATAAAAATAAAATCTTTGAGAGACCAGGCTGGGGAGAAGAGGCAGTACCTGAATCCTGCCACTGATGCTGTGATTTGGGGCTTTTTCTTAATGTCCTGGGGTGAAACACCAGCGATGGACCAGGACTTGGTGGTTTGTGCTGGGGTGAGGATAGGAAAGAGGTAGAAAGGACACGTAAGAGTGGGCTAGCAGTGCTGGCAAAAGAGCAGGATGAAGCAGTGGCTCTTGCTTCATGGCTCTCGGCAGTCACTGCTGCCCTCTGTACTTGAGCCTCTTTGTCACAGCCGTGGTGGGCAGAGGCAGCCTGGCTTTGCAGGGTCGAGCAGTCAGTCATGACTGTTTTCCAGCTCCCATGTGTTTGCTGTCCAGTGCAATTTGTCTGCTTTATCCCTGTTTAGAATTGACTCTGCTGGAGGAAGTTGCTGTCCAAATTAACTTAGACTCTATGAGAGGCCCACTGATAATAAAAGATTGAGGTGTGTATTGAAAGAGTGTCAAGTCTGCTTTGTTAGGTTGTAAAAATAGTAAAAATTCTGTTTGCAAAAAATGACTGGAGCATGCAGTGTGGCAAATGTGTATCTTCTGCTGCTGGAATTTGAGCACAGAGTGCTGATGATAGTGTGACTAAAAAGACATGAATATTTAAAAAGTATTGAAAAGAGTTAGGAATGAGATTTGTAAGTGCAAATGTCTTTAAGTCAAAGTAGGAAGGCTTTTAAAAGGCAGAAATGGGATTGCTTAGATATCAAACTGGTTTTGATTGTATGCCATTTAGATACTTACAACAAGCTAGAAAATTCTCTTGGGGCAAAGCTGGAACATCCAGGCTTAGTGAGTGAAAGGTAGTAATTTGGTTCTTGCCATCCTCAGACTGCCTTGTGATATTGAGTGTGACATAGTGAACCTCAGCTGAGAATGTGGTGATTGTACCTCCTTTCACTTCAATTTCTGGGAGATTCTGGATGAGAGGTTGTATTATGTTTTTTCTGTGCCTGGTTTCTTGGCTGCATCACGCTCACCTGTTGAGGAAGAGGTGTCCTCAAGAGCAGGGTAAGTACACACATAGTATCAGCTAATCACTGCGGTAGGTTTCCTGCATATTCTAGTGCAGATCCATCCCTAAATCTTTGGTGCCTTTCACACAGGTCACCTGAAACAGGAATATTACCCGTCTGGCAGGAGCCCAGCTGAGGTAATAACATGCATCATCAAATACTTACATAATGCTTTCACTGGAATAGCTAATGGTTTTTTCTTGTTATCTGGCCTAGCTCCTTGCATGACACATAGATTAGTTTTATCTGCACCATGTGAAATTAGAAGTAACAAAACCTGAAATAAAAAGTAGCTTATCAGCTCCTGTTCTGTAGAGGCAGAAATCAAAACTGTGTAAATATTGGCTATGTGTCAGCATCCTGTATTACAAAACATGTCATGCAAATGTGTACAGGGAAAATGAATAGGGGATTGTACTTTTAAACACAAAAGGGCTGAGGGAAGAGATGTGGCTCTGCATGAGTACAGCTGGGAGGTGCATTCATCTCTGCTAGTGCAGCATGGCGCTCACTTTTCAGCCTGTACTGTTTGTACTGCACAGATTTTTAGGTTTGGAAGTTCTCAACTCTGTAATGATCAGCAGGTCCAGCTCTGTGTTTTCAGATAGAATTCCCCCCTCACTTTTTAAAAATATTAGCATCCCCCAGTGGTATTCTTTAGAGAGTATGGTTGTTTGCCGTAAGGGACTTTGCTGGGAGGATTCGGGCTTATGCGTTGCTGTTGGATCAAAGATAAACTTACCAGTCAATGAAATGGGAAGTTAGTGTTTTGGTGTCCTAGCCACTTACTTGGGTCTCCTAATAGATGTTGGACTTTTTAGTGTTGGGAATAGTGTTTATGAGCAGTTCTAGTCACTGTCTGGGTCTCTCTGGTTCATGCATTGTAATGGTGCAGAAAGTGATGCCTTTGAGCACGTGGTTCTAATAGATTCCATTTCTGCCACGACATGATTGTCTGTAAAGTGTGTGCTAGTAATCCTTATCCTCAACATTCAGTGTAAATATAGGGCATTTCAAAATAAGGAAAACCCTTTAAACCCTTTAATATCATGAACACCTCCAGAAAAGTGCCTTTTTTTCCCCCCTTTAGGAATTTAAATAGAGTTTTTGAAGATGGGTAAAATTAATCAATAACAGTAAAAAGGACCTAGATCTATGGACCAGATAATTGCCTTAAATGGATGTTACAGGTTACAAAAATAACCCTGGGCCTGATCAAGTAGTTTTCCTTAATGGAAGACAGAGAGCTAACATCTTCAGACTCCTAGAAATGAGCTGCCTTGCTCTGCTTTTGCAGAAAATCTCTCACAATTTCTAATTATTTTGTAAGTTTGTAAGATACTGAAGAATGAGTATCTCCTCCATAGTTTGGAAGCGATTTTGAAGTCGGATTGCTGACCTAACTTTAGACTGCTGCTCTTCAGTGTTGCAAATTGAAGTGAGGCAGTTTTGCTCTCTGCGATCTCATCATGCCAAACCACTTCTATTTATACATGCACACCATCTTTAGAAATTCAGTAGGGCGTTTGTAAGGAAATGCCTGCTGCTTTGGCAGCTGGGTGGGGAGGAAAGGAGGTACTGAACTGTGTTTTTCTGTAGACCTTGTGAAAATTACTCCTCGTGGGAGACCTGTGTGTTCTGAATAATCAGACTGCTTGTCTTTGCACTTACAGGTGGGCCTGGAGCTGGTGGGGACAGTGTTGCTAACTTTAAACTAGACAGCCTGAGTAATCACAGCAGTGTAGCTATGGCAACACAGAGCTCTGCTTGGCCTAGGCACTTCTTTTAGGCAAGTTTTGGAGCCCATGTGGAACTCCAGGCTGTCGTAGTTATGTTCCTGTCAGTACTTGGCATAGATGCTTTTAAGTTAACAAGATGCATATCCACCTGAGGGGGGATGTGGGACTTCCCCACCATTTGGGATCAGTCAGGCTTGCTGAAGGAGAGGTGTTCATGCTGGTGTCTTCAGTCAAGTCCTCAAGGTAGTAGATATACTGATATGTTTATTTACTACATGTATGTTATGAGTTCTTGGGAAGGGTATGTCTGGCCAGAAGTCAGACAATCATTTTGTGCAGTGCAGCCTTTGATAGTCTGGGTCAGATCAGCCCCTTTGAGGGGAGGGAAGACTCTTCTTCCCTGAGAGCAATGAACTTGTTCAGGTAGAACAAGCTTCAGGAGTATGAGGGGGAAGCAGGGACACAGCTGGAGAGATAGGAATTAGGGATGCTCACAGCAGGAAGACCAATCAAGATAAATTGTGGTGAAGAGGGACTTTGCCTTCCCCTAAGAAGCAGACTAAGCCAATTATAACACTTCAGTTGGAATGTGGAGGCTTGTTTCAACTTGAGAAACAACCAGGAGTGGATCAATTGGAAAACGAGGCTGGCAGATGGGTCATGTCCTTTCCTTTTTCCCATGTGCTGCAGCAGATGTCTATCTTTTGCCTGTTTGTTTCAGTTATATTGAAGTATTGCTATAGTAGTTTTCATCCTTTTAGCAACTTCCAGCAAGTTCACTTTTGTAAATATAGCCATGAAGCAGAATCTGTGGAAGCAGCCAAATCTCAGTTCAGTTATATTTGCCTCAGCTGTCAAGTACTGTTAAAAGCAAGGAAGAGAGTGCTTACAATCCATGTTGGAAGAGCTACTTGACATTACTGGGGGCAGTGATGGGAAACACAACTGCCTTTGGTGCTGATGAGGAAGGAATATGCCACTTGGTTGATCTTGCATTGTTGTTCTGCTTTCAAGAAAGGACTGTTCAGTTCTGTCTGAGAGGCAGGACTGATCCTGGGTCTTATCCTAATGATCTTCACTTAAATATTTTCTTGAAGAAGTAATGTCATTTGTGAATTTGTTGTAGTATCACATGAGAAATACAAAGGTGCAGTAGTTTATGAAAAATTACTTTCCACTATATACACACAAATTAAGGAGTCCCTAATTTACAACTATTTTCATTTTACTGCATCTTCTCTGGGGATACATGCATAGTTTTAGTTTTCCTACCCAACTGGGAAAAGAAACTCATTACTTATTCAATTAAATTAGTTTCTATAAATTAATCAGGAATAATTGTGTTTATATGGGACAAGACTTCCTCAAGGGGACGTTAAATGGGGAATGATTTAAAATATATTTATTTAGAAATCAATGGCAGTGATTTGAAGCTACCAGTTGAGAAGAGGGTGGATGGCAGTAGTGCAGCACTTTGTCAGATTTATTACGAGATTTGCAGTAAATCAAAGAAATGTTGTTAATTTACTTTAACAAAGAATAAGCAAATAACAAGCATGGTAGGTTTGAGAAACCACGATATTGAGTCTTGCTGGAAACTATTTAATGAAATAGTGATCTGATATTAGAACTAAGGAGTATAGGTGAGGTTTCATCCTTGCAGAACAGTGAGTGTGCAATCCTAATTCAGACCACAGTCTGTATCCCAGGAGTTCAATTCCATGCTCGTAACTGGTTTCTGTGGCAGTTTCTAGCAGTGTAGTTGTCCTGTTAGGTGAGCATGTGTATGAGCAAATGTTAAATATCCAAAGCACGCTTATGGAAGTGAAGCTGTGATGCAGCAACAATATAAGAAGTTCAGTCTCATGTCCTTTGTTCGGAGAGTTGATTTGCATCTGGTACGTGTTACTTTGCCTCTCCTTTGCACTGGGCATGTAGCTGTTTTTCCATCTCATCCTCTTTCTTCTTTTCTACTCCTCCTAGTATTTTTACTATCTGTCAGTCCCTCTCACTGTTCTGCCCTGATTCTTTTGGCTGATGCGATACTCCTCTAATAGTTTTTTTTTCTTTTGTTGTGTAGTAAGTAAAACTAAACTCAAATGAAGCAAAGTGAACTGGTTTGTATTAACTTTCTCTTATATGCAATAAATATACAGTTTAAATTCTATCCAGCACAAAACAGAAAATATAAAAGAAAAAATCAATAACCCGATTTCTGGAGTAGTTTTTTATCCAGAATTTGTCTAGTTCTTTGACTATACCAGAGATACTGACTATCAGTGAGTATCTGTTTTTGCTTGTGTTGTATTTCTTTTACCTGGTCTTGTTGTTACTATGTCTTATTAAATATACAAGACAAAAATGGAGCAAATAATTTGGTTATTACCAGTTCATTAGGCTTAAAACATGAATTAGAGCCAACTTCAGCTTAGAGACTCATTCACGTGGCTCACGCGGAGGTTGGTGAGAGGCACATGCATATTCACAAATCCAGAATTTGGCTCTATGCCTGAGTTTTCAGTAGACCAGTGTTCAGTGAAGGCTCTGAGGTAGTAGATCATTTGTTATTTACAGCAGATAATGAAACATTACTCTGATTTTATTCAAAGCTTTGTTACATAAAGTCCTTAAGTTTGTAGAGGAAAAAGTACTCTTCCAATACATTAAAATACAAATAAGAAGAGGAGCTGTCTGTTTTGTAAATGAGTTAAGATCTTGTTTAGAGGTGTTTAACTGTAAAAACAGGCTGACAAAATACTTGCTTGGACTTCAGATTTGCTTGGTGTGGTTTTGGACTCTGGCTGTATCTGATCACAGGTGTAGTTGCTTTCCTCCTGGCAGCTGGCTTCTCCAGAAATGCCACTTGGAACTGGAAACAAAAATATTTCACAGCATTCTTGTGGCGAGAAGTGCGTCTCACCACGTGAAGTTTTCAGCTCACGGGGCTGAAGGGAGTGGCAGGAGTTTTCCTGTGAGGTGAAGCTGCCCTTGCTCACCACATTTTGCACAGAGGGAGTGGCTCCTGGACCCCACTGCCATTCCCTTCCCGGGAAACCTGGGCTGCCCTTGGCCCAGGCAGGGCACTGTCCTACCCGGGGCAGCAGGTGCTGCTCTGCACAGATAAGGCATCCTCTGGGGAGGGGCTGCACACTTTTTTTTCAATAATACCGTGCCATTTAACAAGTGGTTTGTTTTTTTTCTCCTTTGCACTGGATTTCAGCATCTCTTCTATACAAACAGTAATGGGGACAGCAGTAAGGGAGTCCCAGCATAGCCTCTTTAATCATTACTTTTGAAATAAGTTGTTGATCGCTGAATAAAATCTTCTAAATGACGGTTCTTGGGTTAGCTCCGGTTTAAAGGGGCATTGGTCTCCCTCCTGCCAGGTATATTTTGAGTAACTGTGGATAGGCGGTACAGTACGTCATCATCCAGTACTGGGGCCGTGTTATCCACATAGGTGCTGCATCATGTATAATTACAGTCTGCATAATTACAGTCCAGATGTCATTACATGCCATGCAACCACAGCAGAAAAATTGCATAATGATTTCAATGTAAAATACAGTAAATTGAGTTGGGTGTGATGGGGAAGTTTATAAAAGCAGATGATTACCTTCAGCGCTTATGCAGGCGACTGATTTACTTCTCAAAAAAATGCCTTGTCTCCTTCTTGCTACAACCAGAGATGATTTTAATGCTGAATGGCTTTAGTGTTCTGTAGGGCTTCATTTAAGGAATTTCCCCCTCCTCGTCTGCACACTGGATACAACAATGCCCTAGAAATTAAAAATAGAAGTTAGTGTCCCAAAGGCAATGTCTGTCTGCCAGCAGTATGTATGACTTGTTTGGTGGCAAGTGTTTTAGAATTGTGAGCATGAACTCATTTGGAAAAATGTAAAACCTGATCTCTTCTCCTAGATTTAATGCTGTCCCTCTTCCTTTATTTTTATGCTTGTGTTGTGCCCTGTGAATTTTAGTTCCTTTAATTTACATCCTGTGGCATGTGCATCTGTGGAGCTTCTTACCCACAGTCAGGTTCTCTGCAGCAGATGTTGACAGGCTTAGCTGTTTGCTTCATGGAGATGTGCATTCTGCTATGCATTTATATTACAATCCAAATCATCCCTTTAGGATACTGTTCTTGGTGCAGTTTTAAATACCTGCAGGGTGTCTTGAGATCTGAGAAGATCAGGAAATCCCTAATTCCCATGACCCCACCAGTATTTCCATTTAAAATGGAAACATTCTGTCACAGGTTGAACTTGTGAGAGGATGGAGGTGATAGGCAATGTGTGATTTTCTTCTAAGATGCTTCTTTTGTGGAAAAAAAAAAGTAATTGTATGAATTGCTCCTTGAAGCCTGTTTTAATTGAAAGTTTTCCCAGATTTCTTTGTGTAAGCACTGATTTTAATTTTTTTTTACCTTTAGAGAAGGAATTGGCCTCTTAAAAAAATCTCCACACACCACTACTTGTGTACCTTTAATACAATCTGACACAGCACGATGGAGAGACTATAATGCTTCTCTCCAAATGTGTGACATGCTCTGTGTCCCTCATTAGATTAATGACCGAGTCCACACCTTTGTAGAAAGTGGCAGTTTCTGAGTAACAGTGCCAAGAGAGATGGGAATCCTGGATCTGCAGTCTTCTTGCAGAGTACCATGTTTCAGGTTTTAGCTGGAGGTGTGGGGAGGGGGTGGGAGCTAAAACTAATGAGCACCCATGGCTGGACTTCCACAGAAACAGGTGGTGATAATCTGCACTTATTTATATTTCCAAAGTTACAAATTGAGCAATGACAGATAAGCTAGAATTATTGTTAAGGCAGGAGTGCTAGACCATGAGGCAGATTAGTTACATGCAAAAGTTAGTTTTGTAGATCTAGTAGGTATCTCACAAGCCATAAATCTCAAGAAAACTTGTGTTCTGCCCTTTCATATTCTTTCTGTATTTTCTTTTAAAATTAAATTTGATCTTAGTACTATGATACATTTAAAACCTTGAGATTGTCATGTTGCTACTTTGCTAGTTTCTTGAAGTGTATTAAAATAGATGAAAAATCTGCAAGCCAACACTTTCTTCTTGCCTGGGGTGCATGGCTAAACCCAAAAGCAAGAATCCCTCCAAAAAACCACTCTTCAAGGGAAATAATATTCACTGAAATGCTCTGAGTGAATTTAGAACCCTGAGATGAGCCTGTTTTCCAGATATTAAATTTACCCTAGCATAGGATCTAACAAATGATTTAAATTCATAGGTTGATTTAATTCTGTCATTGCAGCTGAAATAGCAGTTTTTAAAATTAAAAATTTAAAACAAGGACTTGTAAGACTACTTCCCGCCCCCATCTCTCCTTTTCTTATCTCAAGGTAAACTGGAAAGATCAAGTATCCATTACAATTCAAGCTATTACTATGTAATGCCTTGTGTGTACACACACACACTTCCATCTCCCAATGAAATCTTGTGTTGAAGAGATTTGTTGATATGGGAGCTATAGGTGTGCACCTTTATTGTCCTTATGCTTTTAATAGTATAATTTTCTGGATTATTTCATCATTTTTTTTATCATCAGTAGGATACCGTTCTACTTCTTTTTATGTTTTTCTACTGACTCTATTAAAAAATAAAATACAGCTTCTGCATACCTGTCTGTAAATTCTGAAGTAATTGGAAAAGGTTTCACTAGCCTGAATAGTTAATTAAAGCCAAGTATAATAGCTTCAGGGATGCCATAGTTTAGAAACCAAGTATGCTGAAGTGATGCTTTAAAAGGAAACTTTCCAAATTTGCCTGTGCAGTGGTAAATTAAATTTTAATGTAAATTTGAAGGCACAGAAATTTGCATACAGAAATCTTTTATGTGTGCATTGTATATTTAATGAATACCTGTGAAGTTGAAAGGTTGCAAATACATAAACCTCCAGCGATTTAATAGTTTTGAAAATAAAACCTAAATCTTCGCACAAGGTGCTATGTGTGTTTCTACATTTCACAGTGAACTTGCACATTACTAATGGAAGGCTGGATAAAATCTGTCTCTACACAGGATTTTTTTCAGGATTCATTAAAATCTGGGTTCGTTACATATGAAAAATGTTGGTTAGCAGGGGAATAAATGACAAACTAGAGTACTGAAAGTCCTGGGGTTTTGTTTTATTTATCTGTAGCATTTCCTTTGGGCAGAGCTGATTGAAAGAAAAGGAAAGGCTTAGACAAGAGGAGATCTCAGCTACAGCTGACTGGCAAACAGCCTGCACATTCAACCCCAGTTTATGGATTATTGATTGGAGAGGAGATGAAGTGCAGCTCCTATTCTCAAGGCAAGCAGACTGCCTTACACAGAGTGCAGCTTAACTTTCTTTCTTAATTAGTGTGGAATACATAATGTGTGTGGAAAAAGGGAGGTCCTGTTAACAGGTCAGAGAAGTTAGGTTAGCCTATGTATTGCCTGTCCCAATGAAAGCAAAGTCAGGAAAATCAACCTGGATTTTTTTTCCACTTAGTTTATGAACCTAAGTTTCACTTTGTATGTACGTATTTTTCAGTTGAGTACCTCATCAGGTTTAAAAAATGAGAGGTTTATCACAGAAGTCTAAATTCACTTCAACAAAGAAATCCAAAAGTGCTGAAATATTATAAACAGAGGTGGCTCTGTAAGGAATGGATGGTGAAACCTGATTAAACATGCCCCCCTTTCCCCAAGAACTACAAATGAAACAAAATACAAACAATGCTCACCTGACCCCAGCAACAACTAACAAAGGTCTAAAAATTATGCTTTTGCATTTAATGGAAAACAGGTGATGAAAGTGACATCTTGGGCAACATTTTTAAATCATAACCATTTAGGCAGTGTGTGAGCATAAATAGTTTTCAGTAATGAAAGAAAATAGTGTGCAATCCCCTCAACGCTTTAAACTTAGTCTTCCTACTGCTATGTAGCAAGTGCTGGTCTGTAGTTATGACCCGAATATGTGATACTGTGCATGCATTTTTCTTTTCTCCAGAGTAGCTTATGGGATTTTGAGTTAAACTCAATTTTCATATCTAGTTGGCAGAGAATTTGTGCAGAAATTCAATTAGAGGACTCTGCTGGTTTCTGCCTATGTCTGCTGTAGAGCAAGGGAGGTGAATGTAAGATTGATGATATGAAGAAGCAGGTTTGCCCTGATCTGGTAATGCTACAATAGCAGGGTGATCCTTAAAGAAAATCTTTTTTTTCTGCCATCTTTATTTTACAATCTTATGTTTTTGATATTATTTAGCATACTAAATAGGCTGATTAATTTACTGTCAGTATGATTTCAGAACCCAGCAGGTATTAGCTTGTACAAGTTAATGAAAAGTTATTTGTGTTGCTGTAAGGAAAATTCTTGAACATGTGAAATGACATAGATGGCTAAAGTGCTATGTGGCAAAGCAAGGAGATAGAACATAATACTTTGCAGTTCAGGTGTCAAAAATGTGGGAGCTTATTTAGTAGAGGGGGGTATCAAAAAAAAAAAGAAAAAAACAGAAATCAATACAAAACCTTATTTTTTCTCATACATGTGCATCAAGAGGGGAAGGATGAAGTCAACATAGTGCTACAATGTAATCAGGATGGGATATGCTGTCTAATAAGAAATACGTTTGAAGTTATTTGTCTGTCCTAGGATAAAATCTTAGCTGACAAAGAAAAACCATAATTGGTTGGAAACGTAAGAAAAGGTGAGGGCATCATCTGGAATTTATAGGAACCATTAGCAAAGATAGTTTCATTATTTTGCCACATCATGTTTTTAATTTGATTAGTAATAATGATTTGACTTCTGCAGGCCACTGCTGTGGGGGAAATTTTGTGGGGAAAAAAACGTGTCAGGGAGGTTTATTTGCTGTCTGCTAGACTTGACAAGGGCAGATACTAGGTTCTGGTATAAACTTAATTGTAATGTAAAGTCAGGAGTAATTTGCTAAAGTTCACTCACCTACCGGAATGTGGAAGTGTGGTAAATGATATATTGTATATGTTATATTGATTTTTTTCCCTCAAAAAATTTCAACTAACCTTCAACAGAAATACTGATTTTTGTCTTTGCAAATCACGTTCCTCATGTGATCCAGTGTTTCTGTCAAAAGATTGGTGAGCATGGGGCTTTTCTGACCTTATCCTGCTTGCTGAGAGCGAACTGACGTGACTGGTCATGACTGGTGTTCCTGGAGCTGAGGGAGCACAGTGCTAGCCCTGGACACTCCTTGGTCCGCTGCAGAATAGACAGCACTCGAGGGACTTGCAGTACGCCAAGAAGGTGTTTTGAAGAGGGTAAGTTTAGGCCTGTGTTGAAAAGTTGATATTTTAGTTTGAATATTTTGCTTTCAGGAACAATTTAAACAAATGGTGGCATAATGCGACTTAGTCACTACAAAGGAGATTGCAGACATGGGAAGGAAATACTACATAGGAACAATACATGGGGATGGTTCTTTTCTCTGGTTTAGGGCAGAGACCTTTTATTAGGATGTTATGTGTATGGATATTTACTCAGTTTGCATCTTTTTTGAACTTGATCTGTGGATTAATAGAGGCTTTCTTTTCCAGAGCAACCTTCTGGTATTTCTGTATTGCACTGATTATATGGGCAGTACTTTATATAAGCGTGAAGAAAGCACAAATTCTTTTGTGAACATCTTGTAGCATAATGGTATTGAAATGAAACTCATGGATGCAATTCAGAATTAGAGATCCTACTGTACAGTAATGGAAATACAGTTTGTTATTTTTCCCGCTGTGTTAGATATTTGTTGTTATTTATATTTACTACACTGGCACATTAAAAAAATTTGCAACCCAAGACAACTTGAGGACAGCAATTAATAATAAGAACAGGTGTAAAACTGTATGCTGATGCAGATAACACTTCCTAAATGTACCTGGAGAAGAGTTCTTCTAATGATAATGCTAAAGAATATATAAGTATTGAATTGTTGATTAGTATGATAATCTTTATGGATGATGCATGACCTGGAATGATTAAATTCTAGCTTCTGAGGTCAGTTTTGCCTATCCATTCCGTGAACCACTGTCTTGTTTTGGTTTTACCACTAATTGTCCCTCTGATCACAATACATACATCTAGACCCCTACTGCCTTTGCTTCATGAATACTGTGATAGTCAGCAGGATCTGTTGCTTTGAAATCTCTTTTTTAAGGTTAAACTGTATCACTGGCAAAGATTGACAGCTGTTGAAATTACTGTAATGAGGATTTTACTCCCATTGTCTGTGCACATTTATCACTGAAGTTTACTTTCCTCATTTACCTGTCGAAGTGTTTACCTCTGATGTTGTTCCCCTTGTGATCTACGGCTGTGTTCCTTTCCTTATCAAAACAACATTGGCTTCTGTACTTTGTATTAATATAAAAAATTCAAGTTGGTGCAACAAATAATGGTTATAAGGTAGAAAGGCAAAGGAGGTACTCCTTAAAAATAATCAGGATCTTGCTCTTTGTTCTGCAGTGTTTTCCATGGTTATACGTGGCCTATGGAACACGATTTGAAAAGAACGGGTGAGCAGTTTGTGGCAGCTGTTACTTATCATGTCCTCAGCAGACTTTTTTCTTCTCAGTGACATCCATGCATAGGGAGACATCAATAGCTAATGTTGATAGATAGGACAGTTGTTCAGGTCTAAATCATTTGGTTGCTGCATGGACAGACCAACTTTCAGCACTTTGCTAGGAAGCATTCCAGATGCACTTGTCTGTGCTTCCAACAGTAAGAATATGAGTTTACTCATTTAGAAGTAGTTTAGAATTGTAAACTTCATGGAGCCTTTCAGAGACTTTACAGTACCGTAAAGGCTCAATTAACTACTCGAAGCATCTTGGAGGTCAGTGGTGGTTTTCTTGAGGCTGTCATCTCGCATTTTGTCAATTCCTGTTTGTTTCTGCCACCATCCCCCTGACTACACAACAGTATGCAAAGCCAGGCTTCTTTTTCTCTTCGTGGGGCTTGGGCTGTTCATTTTAATAAAGCAGTGACTACAACTGGTTTTTTCCATGTATACTGCATATAAATGTGTGACTTTATAGGACATAGAGCAGAAACCATAACAATGTATGCAGAATTCCAGAAGGGAGGAGATGAACACATTCACACAGTAGCAAAGCCTTATTTGGCATGTAGACTCATCCAGGTAAATGAGTCATAAGCAGGAAAGAAAAATAGGAATCATAATCAAAGGAAATTAGTTGTGGAAAGGGACATCCTAACTCACTTGCTGATTGGACTTGTCTTTGTTTGTCTTTTTAGCCTTGGCAACTTCTTAGTTTTGTTTTACACTGTCCTTATGTCATGAAGGAAGTCTTATTTTTAGTTCCAGTTTAGAACCTCAGATGAAAAGGAAAAATACAGGCAACTCACCCCTGCCCCCCAAATAGTTAAGTGTAAAAGCTTGTTAATGAAAACCATTATAAGAAATGTAACATATAAAGAAAAGAGAGGATAATTCTTCTGAACCTCATAGCTCACTTCAAAAGCCTAAAGAGCTTTTCTGTTATTATCATGAAGTATACTAGTATACATGTTGTTTATATGTGTTTCTGTTCTTTAGTCTTTCTGGCCTGCTGATAGAAAATTCCCTCACATTGTCTATCATGTTTTCCTGTTCTGTTTCCAGTAGTGTGACAGCTTAGCTTCACTAATGTCAATTCAAGCTAGTTTACATTAATGTATTTGCTATATAGTATTCAAATGCCTACTGAAAATCCTTTAAGCTCTACCAAAATGGAGATGGCCTGATCTGGAACATCTTTGATAAACCAGCGTGACTCATTCCTGCTATGACAGCTTCCCTCAGAAAAGCAGTGAGTGGAGATATTCCCTGTTTTTTTTTCTGTTAGATTAAATCATGTACTTTAGAGATATGTCTGTAGTGATATTTGGTGATTCTTTAAAGGCTTTTAGTTTTAGACTCAGTTGGTATTTGAATGGCAGACTGATGGGAATGGAGGTGCTGCAAGAAAAATTAATTCTGGCCTTTGAGGAGAAGATACTTTGTCTTATACGAGAATACTAAAACTTAACTGTGATCTTGAATATGAATTAGTTTTTTACTGATAGTATGCATAATACTTGGGAAATTAGGAATACTAAATCATGTTTGTCTTAGGCACTAACATATGTAAGAATCAGCTCACAGTTGCTTCCTGGAAGCAAGCAAATGGTGTCTTTAAATGGGGGTAATAATGAAAATGATGTTTATAAAACAGCTGAAACAAAAAGATGATAAACTGAACCAATAACAAGTAAAATTGCAACTAAATGTAGAGAATTTTGTTTGGCTAGGGATTGATGAGAAATACTTCAAGGTTTTGAATGGACAGTTTTGTGGATGTGCCTTTTTTCACTTTGTGTATTTACTGTATATACACCTGTGAATTGTTGTACGAGTTAGCACAAAGACTTTTCTCTGACTATTCCAGTTAAATCCACGATTGGATTTTGCAGCCTGTGTGCATAACTCTACCTTGTCCATGTTTTCTTACCAGTTAGCAGAATCCCAGCACATGACTTGTCAGGCCTGTAGTGAATAACAGGAATGGGATATCGAGTGGTGGAAGTTTCTAGTGCACCTTCCATTTCACTCTTATAGTGGTCATTACTTTTTTCTTCCTAAAGTTGCACCTCTTCCTAATAACCAGTTTTACTGGAGCGCTTGCTTTCTTTGAGGAGAATAAAGCAACTTTCAGGACACTCCAAGCAGATTTGCAAATGCCACACAAAAATGCCTTAATTAAGAATAAGAAGTTTTGTTTCATACTCTTTGTGTCATTGAATGATGCTTTAACTCTTGTTTAAGCACTTATTAAGTAAATTACATTAAGTGACACTGTTCAGGGATGAGATATTACTTAGCGTGGCCAAAGGTGATATAATCTAGCCCAAATGCCGGCTTCCAGTTTGTATCAGCTGAACAATAATAAAAATGAAATAGCTTAATTGGTTCTTCTGGGATTTGCTGAAAATATGCTACAGAGGCACGCATTGAACTGTATTCAAAATAGCAACAGAAATATCTGTGCTGTCATATTTAAAATTTGCTATGTCTGAGGGACTTATTTTTCCCTTCCTTTTTCTCCCCCCCCTTCCTCTTGGCTTCTCCCTCTGAAGCAGTATTTGGATTTCACTGGGAAGCATGTACTTTATAATGGTAAATACTGTTTAGTGTGACTTTTTTTTCAGGGAGATAAAGGGCTTGGGAGTGTCTCCTTCGAGGCTCAATGACTCAGAAAGCTCTGAAAATATACCAGGGTGTGGAAAACTTCAGAAGCATGGCAGGAGGAATTGCTGGTGACTAATTCAGTGACAAAACAGTGGGCATCAGACACATTTTGTGCTTGTGGCTGATGTATACTTTAACTTATTACATCCTCACAGTGTATCTGATGGACATCAGTGTGATTTGGAATAGCTGCTACCCTTCTTACTATTTATTACCTCAAAGAATATATCTGATATGCAGCCAATATTCATAATCAATCTTTAATAATCTCTTTTAATATCCTGTCTGTTGTATGTTTGCACAAATTACACTGAAACTTATTTTTGTCTTCTGTAAAATCTCTTCATTGTTCAAGATTAGAGATCGTTTATGTTAATTTAAAAGTCAATAAAGAACCTTCTGATAAAAGTTCGAGATCTGTTACTTGAAACAGAAGAAGAGCAATATATCCTTATGCAGCACATTCCAGTTGAATATGAAGGAATATAAAGACCCTCAATTAATCATTTTATGTAATTTAAAAACCTGAGAAAAGTGGACAAACTGTTCCAGATAATGATATACTGATACAGTGGTGAGATGAAATCTTCTTGTCTGGTGAAGCAGGGCCCTGCTTTTTTGGAATATAAAAGTTAAGATACGTCTCTCTAGCCAAGTTAACCTTTTGGAGGTTTATGTCTATTGTAGGTACGTTAACAAAGATGATGATTCCAGCCTGTACCTTTTGTTTTTGGAGGACCTGAGGGAAAAATTTTTCTGTTCTGTTGCACAGTTGGGAGATGGCATTAGGGTGCGTTTCATGATTATTTCAGTGTTTGAGAAACTTATATTTGAGTTGAATTTTCTTTGATTACAACAGTCGAACAGACTCTGGGAAATAAGGATCCTGAAAACAATTGGAAGATAGAATAACAAGCGTGAACAAAGGGGAATAATCATAATAATAGTGAATTTACTTCTTGAAATAATGTCAGGGATGCAGTTCTAGTAAGCACCAGTGGAATAATTTTGAGATAGGTTTTGCAAAAATCTATATGCTAGGGAAAGGTCTAGAAATTGTGACTTGAGTGTCCTCTATCATGGAGTGAGAAATTCTACATTGAGACTATACCTCTTTTGCGTGTCTTTCAGGAAAACAAAATTTTGGCCCTAAGCAGTACCTCTTACCCACTGAAGGTGGTAGGTGAAAGGTTACCAGAAATGCTGGACTTTGGCAGAATCAAAGAAGTTAAGAGTGAGGTTCTAAAAAAATACCCAATTAGATGGTTAACTATCACCTACAGTAATGATAAAACATTACTTTATATGCATAAAACCACAGTGAAATTAACTTCGCTCTTCCTGGGCTGTTTTAAGTGTTTTGACAAAAGCAGTCTGTGTAAGAACTGAACAACAAGACATATATTTTGTAATAAGAATGTGTGTCTTGGATAAAAAACATTGCACAGATACATGCCTGGAACAGGGCGTGATTTTTTAATTTCATTGCAAATCTTACGTATGTTGAGGTTTTTAAATATGCTAGAGCAATCTCCTGACCTTGGATAATGCTTTCTTTGTTAGCTCCTTTAATAGCAGCAATTATTAGTCCTTTCTGTAAGAGGCCTATGAGGCTAGAGAAATTGCCATTTATTTTGTTTGACCAAGTTAGTTGTAAATTACAAATTTAAAAAAAAAAATCTGTGTTAGTCTAGTACGTCCTTCTTAAAGGACAGCACTCCCTTCACAATTCTAAATGTCACTGAGAAAAGCAACACTAGAACCTGTACAGTGAGTTAGCTCAGATTTAAAGCTGCGGTTTGACTCTTGAATTGGAAAGTAGTATGGTGTCCTGGTTTTGGCTGGGATAGAGTTAATTTTCTTCCTAGTAGCTGCTGCAGTGCTGTGTTGGACTTAGTACAAGAATAATGTTAATAACACACTGATGTTTTGGTTGTTGCTCAGTGGTGCTTGATTTAAGTGAAGGACTTTTCAGTTTCCCCTGCTCTGCCATCAAGGGAGGTGCACGAGAGTTTGGGAGGGAGTATAGCCAGGACAGCTGACCCAAACTGGCCGAAGGAATATTCTCTAACATGATGGATCGTTGTGCTCAGTATATAAACTGGGGGGAGTTGGCTGGGAGGTGCCAGTTGCTGCTGGGGGCCAGGCTGGGCATAAGTCAGCCTGTTGTGAGCGGTGGTCACATTCATCAGTTGTCTTTATTACACTCTCTCTTTTGTTATCTCCTTTCTCTTTGTTACTGCCCCTCTCATTGCTATTATCATCATTATCTTTTACTCTAGTTCTTTGTTTTTCCAGTTCTTCTCCCCATCCCACTCTAGGGTAGAGGTGTGCGAGCAAATGTCTGCATGGTACTTAGTTGTTGTCTGGGGTTAAACCACAACATATGAAAATACAATGGAAATTGAGCTTAAGAAAAAACGATGACTGTTGTTACTACTCTTTTCTTTTTTTTCCACTGCCCATCAGCAGTGGTGCCAGACAGACCAAACACTTAAGTATCTAATTAAAAACGAGTAAATGTCATTGAGGAAAAACGTGCAAGAGGCAAATAATGTCTACTGAAATAAAATTTTCTCATTCAGTTATAAATAGGGTGTTAGAACTGAAAGCATGCACGTCTGGGAGCTAAAGAACAGAACATGCAGAAGATGATATCTTGGAGGTGCCCTGATATTAGTGTAGATTTCACTGCTGCTGCAATTAGAGTCAAAATGCTGCTGTAAATGTCTGGCTAGTCCTCAGGAGCGCCCCTAGTAGCTGTAGGGGGTTCAGCTTCAGTTCATGGTGGCTTTAATATAGCCCACTGCAAAATGATGAGGGTGTATGGCATATCCTTTTGTTTTCACTTTCAAGCTGCTTAGAAGGTACTGGTATATTAGGAAATGAGAAAGCCAGCGTAATAGATGAGACTTGAAAGTTACTGCCCTTCACAGTACTGAAGCCGGGGGTTTTGGTAACTGCATTTCGGTACTTTTGGTGAAGAGGGTCTGGCCTGCCTTAGTATTTGATCATGTGAGAGTCTCATTTGAGGATGTGTGTTGCAACTCCCGAATAACTTGCGCTGTCATTACTGGAATTGCAGTAATCCACTGAAAGAAGTAGCAGCAATATGTTGGGAGTATAGAGAACTTTTCAAATACAAGACTAACTAGAAAAGAAAGTATATTTACTAAAAGAAATTTCCATGTTGACAATTCAAATTCTGTGGACTTGACCTAATTTGGATTTTCCTGAAGTCAGTGGTAAAAGGTAACAGAATTGGGCCAAAGCTGAGTCCCTTGGGAGTCCCACTTCTGCAGAAATTTAATTTCAAATTGTTTCTAATTACGACTCTTCTCCATTTTTGTGCTCAATCCTGATTTTTGTAGTCCCTGTTTCACAGAAGGTACTGTCTTGGTGTGACTGGGATCCCAAATGTGCCAATTCTAGGAGGCAAAGCAAGAAGAAATCTGGGTAACAATGAAATTATAAATTTGTCCTTCTTGCAGTCCTTCCTTTTCATTTTCCTGACGTAGGGGACAAGAGGAAACTTGGGGATGAAAGTAGAGGATAGAAACTTCCCTCGTCTGGATGGTAGGATCCATTCCTGAAGTGGCAGTAAGCACACTGTAGGTCTGTGGTGCATGATAAAGTTTCATAGGTTTTATAATGTGTTTTCTTTATTATGAAAAAGCTTTTAAACACTGTCAAGATTTCTGTGGTGCTATCACAGAACAGCTATGTACACATTTCAGTGCACCCTTTATCGAAGTATTAGTGTTGATCCTTCAGTTGAAGATGACTTTTTCCTGAGAGGCCTTATTTTCTTCAACGTAATAGAATCCTGGTGATAAATACATACTGCTCTAGTAATAGAGTGATCATTAAGGTACGCCATATCTTTAAAATATACCATGCCTTTATATTGGTGGGGTTTTTTCCCCCTGTTGTTTAGAACTGTGATGATGGTTTACTTCTCTGTAAGAAGAGAAATAGTTTCTGTAGTTAAGTGAGTTGCTTATTTCCAGGAGTTGGTGCAGATGATGTTTTGATTCAGCAAAAGTATTATGCATATTTAGTGTCCTCAAAACATTTGACTGGTGGCTTAAATGCCATTTAAGGGCTTAGGAAAGGCTCCTGGGATGTATTAAAAAAAACCAAAACAACAAAAAGCAGTCTAAAGTTCATAGTGATGACAGCTATTATTCAGGCCTGTTAGATGTCAGATTTGAGTTTTGGCTAGTGTACAATAACCGTATTTGTGTATTCCTATGCATGCACGCATGTAAATGAGCCATAGGCTGCCTGGATAACAGAAGAGAATTGACTTCCTAAATACATAAAATCTATAGCATAAAACCATATACGTCAGAGAATTTTGCTTTCTGCACTAAAAGCTTCAAGAAAAGTTGTTGGTACATTTATTTTTAAATTTAATGTACTCCTCTTTCTCTTGCTTCTGTTCATGAGGTATTTTATCTTTGGTGTGGTATAATGACAGTAGTAACTTTTGGTAGTTCAAGTTATATTAAATGCTGATAGACTTAGTTTATTTAAAGCTTTTTAACATGAATTTATTGCTTTTGCAGTGGATCAGTCTTGGCAGTCTTGGAGGCCTGACTATCCAGATCTGTTCAGATGTCACCTTCCCTCACACCCATACATGTCTTTATTCTTTTTAAACTTCGTATTGTGACATTCTGGACAATTTCTGTGGTTATTCAGAGTTTCTCTGAATATGGCATTAATAAAAGTTTCCATCTGTGATTGCAGTTTCAACACCATTTTCCTTATTTATTTAGGAAAAAAGTTAAAAAGCTAATTTTGGTCTGCTCTTGTAGCCTGGTCTAGATTGTGCTGATCAGTTTCATGGTGTGGATGCAGATCTGTTTGTAAATCCCTGAAGTAGATTCCCTCCTTGGTGGTCAACCCTACCAGTTATTTCTCCTTGACACTTTGTTTTCTGTATATCAGTTGCTGTGCTGCTATAGCATGTCAGTTTTCACTTTTGATCTTGTTTTCTACTGTTGTCCTTCAGCCATTTCTGAAATTAGTGCGTACTAACTAGCTAGAAAGTTATGAAGAAAGGTTTTGTAGACCTGGCAGTCTAAGATAATGCGGCAAACAGAGAGAACACAGCTGGCCACTAATGCCATCTGAGGAATAAAAAAGGTTTAGTCCATTCAAATCTGGTGACTTAGCACATCTCTTTAGTAGATTGCAGGTTTAGCACAGAGAAATAGCCTTTATGCCAGTTTGTCTGTTTCCGAAGTCTCTGTATGGCAATGGACTTCATTAGAATAAATGTTGAGAGGTACAGAAAAGATTTTTAAAATTTAGGTAAAGAAGGAATTATCGGAATCTCAATAAACAGCCCTTGAAGTGCCTGACAGAGTAGGTGCCACAGAGAGTTCTGAATTTATCCTCCGCTGTATCTATTTCATGAAACACATGCCAAAAATAACTCCAAACACTATTGGACTGAGTTACACGTTTTCTGGCTTGTTGCTTGACGTATCCAGGTGGTAGAGTCTGACCTAATTTTCTGTGCTGGATAAACACTGTAATAAAACTGAAAAAATAATTATTTTGCTCTGTAGGTCAATTCTCACATCTTACCTAAAACTTGTGTGTCACAACTTGAGCTGTGAAATTTGATAGCAGTTTTTGTTTTGTGTGTGTAGATTACTGGAGAAATTCTTGCAGAATTGGTTAATAAGTCTTCTGCCACAATTTTTATATGTTGTCTAGTTTAAGTTACCTTGCAAATATAGGCATGAAATAGCGTTTTATGGCTTGCATCTCTTGCACTCCCTCTTTTGCTTTGACCATACAGCTGATAGACCAGGTATAAGTGGCAAGTTATGCAGCTCTAGAAGTATATTCTAGGTTATAGGCTCAAATGTATATTAGCCATGAAATACAGTGAAATTGTAGTTGTGTTTCAATAAATTATGCCATAAGAATCCAGACATTAAATTATAGTAGTAAAATGTAGTCTTGCAGTTGGGAAGATGAGAGGAGGGGAGGAGAAGAGAATAAAAAATGCAGCTGCTGTAGTGGCCCATCAAAAGATAAATTCCTGGTAGGGACAGGGGATGATGCAGGAAAGGGAAGAACAGGATGGGGTAACAAGTGGGATGGAAGAAAAATTCTCAGCAAGCCAGAATAGAATGAATTAGGGGGATTTTTACAGGAAATTACTTTCTAATTGATGGAAAAACCCCAGAAAATGTAGTTCTTTGGCTTCCTATGTGTATCTGAAGGGCTGGGTTAAGCATGGGGGAGGAACATTTCAGTGCAATATAATAACTCAAGCCTTTGTTCCTTCAGACCTCTGTTCTTCACCTTGGGCAGCATGACCATTTGGAGAATTTTCTGCTCCTCTGAGTTGTGAAGAGCACAATGAAGAGAAATCTATTCATAGCAAAGTTATTATTCATGGTTAAAAAATGGTGTTTACAGAACTGCAGGTTTGTTGGCTGAAAAAAGAAGTTTGACTTTGCAGGTTAATGTGTGTGTGACTGACCTGATCAGTTTTCAACAGTAGAAACAAGCACTGCACACTTTGTGCTCTGTGTATTCATGCGAGTTCGGGTTTTAATTCACAGCAATTAGGATTTCCAGATCTTTATTGAAGTAATACTGAAAATAAAATTTGTGATAATAGGGATAAAATCCTCATTAGCTTTGATATTTGAAGAGTATTTATTTCTCAGCTTTTAACCATGCTATATACTTTAATATGTATCATTACCACACCGTGGAGTTGCTTACATTCTGTCCTGTCTATAGGCAGCAGCTCCATACTTTTTATTTGCTGCTTTTTCTGAGGAAGCCTCTTGCTTAGCATTTACAAGAGTTACGTGTCTCACTTGTCAGTGTCTTGAGGGAAGAAAAGGCTTCTTAATGCAGTAAGCATCTGTTTTTTAACGGCTTTCAGTTCATAAGAAAAACCCAAATTGGATTTGTACTGCATATTTAGAGCTTTAGCTGATGGCTGATATTTTTTCTCCCTCTCCTATTCCCTTGAAAACAGGAGATGGCTACGAAAGGTACTGCTGATAAGATGTGACGCATGTTTAATGTGTAACAAAAGTGCTCTGTGAAAAAAAGGATTTAGGAAATGTTTAAAGATATTGAAATTGAATGAGGCACAGCCCTCAGCATGGGAAGATACTGCATGTTGGTAGCTGGAAATTCAGCATGGTTTAGTATAACCAGGCAGGCAAAGATTAGCTCAAAATGAAAAAGGGAACAGGCCATAATTTTTCCTCTCCAAACTGAGACCTCTGCTGAGTGTTCAGAACACGATGGAGAAATGTTGGTTATAGATGTCAGAAGTGAAAGTAAAACCAGCACGGTCTGTCAGAGCTGCCTGTTCTCCCTATGCAGAGGATCTGCAGGATCTGTGGCCTTGTGGGCTGAAGGACCAAACGAGAACCAATGCCTTGGTGTGGCTTGGCTCTTCACTTTCTGTTTTAACTCTCTCCCACCTCCTCCACTTAAATGAACCTTGAAAGGGCAGAGTGGAATTAACCTGGGCATCAGATACAATTTTTAAGAAAAGGAGTCTTTAGCATTGTTTACAAGCTATATCCTAATTATAAATCTGCTCTAATCTAGAGCTTTCCCAAGTGCTGATTTCACAGAAATCTTTGGTAGCTCGTAGGTTGGTTTTCAGTTACCACCAGATTTCGCCTTAAATCCGTGAAAGTGACAGTGATTTCAGAGGGAGATTCTACATACCAAAAGCCAGATGTTGGCTTTTTGCCTGCTCTTGTGTTAAGGGAGTATAGTAATTTGCTGAAATGTTTAGTTCCTTGTTAATGCTTATTCTTTTGTTATTGTTATCATTATCCACAGGAGCTATTTGTCCAAACCTTAATAATTGACTAAGCCATCAATCTTCACCTGTGTTATTCCACCGAATTTAATTGAAACAGGAAACTTCATATCAAAATGTTGTATGTTATAGCAAAGGCCAATTATGTGTAAGTTACCATACAGTGGTTTATTCACATAAGAGAAAAAACAGGCTAAAAAAAAAAAAATCTTAGGTTTAGGTTCATGTTAAATTTAGGATGTATTTCACTCCCTTAAGTGTAGTTGTGAGAATATTTTATGCTATTTTATTATATAGCACACTATATAATAAATCCCTTTGGAAAAAGCTGTAATACCTTTCCCCTTGGGGCAGTTAAGAACGTCAGGTATATCAGTTTTTAGTGTTGGCCTTTCTATTTCTCCTGTAAATACTATTCCATTTTTCTCTCCTGTGTAGTTAGTTCCCAACAGTTGCCAAGAATCTTTCCCTGTCCCCTTGCATTAATACATGCCTTAAAGATTGTAAATAGGCTTTTCAGACTAGTTTCTTCTGGCTTAGAGACAAAGCATATCAGACATAACTATTTTTCTTTTGCTGTTCCTTGAAAGGGCCACTTATTTCCAGTTGGAATAGCTGTAAAAGGATTCCTGACAAGTTGGTTCATCATGCACTATTTCATCCATTACTTTGAGGGAACTACTTTAAGATTCAAACCTCTCCACAGGGTATTTCACACGTCCAAATGAATGATGTGGGCTGTTGGGCTGCATAACTGTCATCCTGCTCAGAGATGCAAATTGTACTCTGAATTTTTCCTTACTTTTTAAATCTTGTTCTTTCTTCATCAGTAACTTGATGATTGAAACTTGTATGAACTACTTGTTTTTAACATTCTGTCAGTTACAAATTGAGTGGACAGAGGCTGACAGGTTTTTTTTTGATGGCATCTTCTGTTTCTCTATATTTTGTTTGTATTCTTTTTTGTGACACAACAAAACACTGTTAAGACCTTGGTTAAGAATGTGGAAGATCCAGGATAAAAGGCCTGATTTTGATTTAAGAAAAGTGAATAGTTCTCTTTCTCTTGAAGGAGGGATTTTGCTCAGCCTTGTGCTATGAACAGTAACTAGTGGGTGAGACAATATTTCACTTTTCATCCGTTTCCTTATTTAAAATAAATAAACAAAACTCCAAATGCAAAATATTTAGAAGTATTAGATCACTAGTAAATACCAAATTCCCTCCAAAGCCATTTGGTATTTTTCCGAGCATTTGTGCTGCTCAGGGAAAGCCATGTGTAGACGTGCTGTACACACCAGTCCCTGCAGCTGATGGAGTATCTCTGCCTCCAGCAGTGCTTTTGCTGGCTCTAAGGAGAACAGCATAATAAGTATTTCTCCCTCTAGGCCACAGAGCAGGAAAGAGCACAAAGAATAGCCTGCATGTCCAGTATTTTGGTGCGCATAGACCTTGCCTGAGGATTTAGTAAAGGGAGAGAAATTAACAGGGAAAGAAAATTTATGAATGGTTTTGTTTTCCCAGCTTATATAGGAAAATGTTAAATGGTGAAAGTTTTTTAGTTGTTGACTTTTTGTTTTAACTGTCTCAAAACAACTTGGTATTTGCTCTGTGTGGCTGAGAATAGATGCCAATTACAAGCTGTCTGCGAGTTCTGCAGACAGTGGTCACAGACAGTAGCTTATGTCATGAACCTGCTTCAGCAATAAATAACATTTTCTGGTTTGTATGGCACCGTGGTAGAGATCTCTCGACATTGAGTTGCTCCCTCCCTATTCTGTTTTCTTCTTCACCCTTCTTTTTCCTGTATCTCTCCGTGTCCTGGAGAACCAGCTGCTCAGGACATACAGAAGGTGTGAACTGTATGCTGATGACTTCACCTTTTTCAGTCTAGATTGTGGTTAAAGAACCTGGGAAGAAAAACAAAATGCATTTTTAGCTCAGTTTTAAGTTTGAGGCTTTGTGATATGCGTCAGCGGTTTTATGTGATACACACTAGTTGGGAAAAAACTGGACTTGCTCCTATTTTGATCCCACAATGTGTGGGGGTAAATTGTCCCAAAGAGAAACTGTATGACAAGGGAAAATAGATAAAAATACTTACTTTTTTCTAACTTTGCTTTTAAAGTTTATTTTGTCCATGGTTGGTGGCTTTCAAGAGAAAACCAGGCATGGTACACTGTAATTCCCTTACGCTGTAGTAGTTGGTGTGCTAAGCTGTTCTTTGCATGTAGGAGGCAATATATACATTTACAAAATTGCAGTTGCCTGTGGTGCTTAGGTAAATGCACATGTGCCAATCTAAATTAGATTCAGATAATTAATTTATAATTTAAATGCTGTAATATTGCCAGTTCTCACTTTGATACTATCTAATATTTTTCTGGTTTATAACATTTACCAAGTGGTGAATGTGAATGCCCCTAATAAAAACCACTTTTCAAAGAGCCTTTTGTGCAAAGTCCTTTGAATGTACCTTTGTAGTTTTATGCCGCTATACTTTTTTAGCTAAGAAAATAGTGCTTAGTAACAGTGGCCAGTATTTTAGTTTATGCAGAAATAAAAAGCCAGTGAGTTTAAAAGTCAAGAAGTGTAAGGATATCCTGTTTTACCTTATTACTCAGTGTCAAACTTTTCTGAAAAGTGTAAATGGAAGAGAACTGTTACGCTTTTTTTTAGCTGATCTATGAGTATTTTTGTCTTTCATTTATGCAGTACATTTTTAGTTGTATTGTTCTCAGATCATAAACTTTCAATAGATAATAACTGTTAGTGTCATAGGGTTGGGTTTTTTCCACTCTTTCTGATGTTGCCAAGATAACAAAAATATTTCCTCCTTGGTATGTCTGTTTGTGGAGATGGTCCTTAAGCTGTTTAATTCTTAAAAATGCACAGTTGTTAGCATGTTTTCATGATAATGAGCTGTTAAGTAGCTAGTACAAGATGTTAGTTAAGACTCAAATCTGCCATGATTTTTTTTCTCTGAAGCTTAAAATATTTCATTATGAGGTGGAAAGAAGGTAAGGGTGAAGTAAGCATTGCAGGTCTTAATATTTGTTATAAAGTCTGCCATTTCTAACAGTGCTAATGCATTTCAGATAACCTTGGATTATTGTTTCCACTCATCAAGCAACTGTTCAGAGCAAATTAGGGTTCTCCTGTACCATATTTGTATGTGTATACGTACACATGCTGTATTGTGTGTGTATGTGCATGTATCTACTCCATGTATGAAGTGAAATTCAAAATTTGGACTCTCAGCTAAGCATACTGAGTTCAGATACACAATTCAGCAAACCACTGCCCATTCCTGCTGAAGATCACAGCTACATGACAGCACTGGCAGTCTAGGGAGGGAGACAGGTAAGGGTGGAGGCTGATTTGTCCCAGTTTGAAGGAAAGCAAGAGGAAACACATTGTCTCCTTGGAGGAACAGGTGTTATTTTTGTATTGTAGTGTAGCAGAACTGGCTTTACATTTTTACTAAATTTAACTTTTTCTATGTGGATGTACCAGCCCCTTGACAGCTTTTCAGCATGGGTAAACATAGGTTCTGCAGAAGTGAAGAGAGGAGGCGGCACATAGCCATGGCATTGTTTATCCTGAATTTTCTGAGAACACAAGGAAATTTGGCTATGCTCTGAATAATTTATTGGTATTGCAGACAAGACTTGCAAGATGTGATTTCTGTATGTAGGTCACATCTACAACAGAAGTGCTGTAGCCTTCTAGGGTATTGGTATGCTGTCCTGGCACAGCAGCAGCGAAGCAGATGCAGTTGTACTGCACAGCTGTGTTCTCTACTCACCGCTGGCTGTGCTGCCCAAGCTCTTTTGCTGCTTCACAACAGATCCTTCCCTGGCAAGTTGTCTTAGGGACTCTGCTTTTTCATGTTGCAATCAGCATTGATTTTAGTGGCCAGGGGTCTGTCATACAGATATTGCTGTTGTCTCAGCACTGTGTTCCAGGCCTCTTTTAACACTGAGCTAGTTAAGTAGTTTGGAGGGTTTTTTTCTTGTTTCTCTTCTGTTTAGCCATTATGTTAACCCAGTGCTTTTCACTTCTCTGTGCTATGGGAATATTTGTCCTGATTTTTGGTAAAGATACTTGATATTTCTAGTTAGCTAGGCTAGTGCTTCTGACTTCCTTTGGACTTGTAGGGAGTTAATCGTGAAAAGGAAGGAAGAACAGGATGTTTCCTATAATGCTACTGGCCAAGAGACCAATTAATTCTGTTTCTTTAGCATATATAGAAGTAACTTCAAACTTTTTGGAGGATTAAATTGTATAACAGATGGAACCACGTGCTCATGGTATCGAATACTTTCTGCTTCTATATTGTCAAATAGCTACTTTAAAATGTTGAATGTTAGGTGTGCTGAAATATTTGATGCTGCCACTTTTAGAAAGTGAAACTTCTGATTCTATTTTTTATATAATTATTTCGATGTTCCATAACAATACCACCTGCAGAAATAGTTACGAGGGGGAAAACTTGAAGTGTTACCAGGTGTGGCACATTAGTAATTCACGCTGTGCCCTTGATATCTGCACAGAGTTCACCTGTGAATGAGAACTGCCTTGCAGGCCAAGGCAGGGGATAAGTGGCTTAATCTGTAGGTTTTAAAAAGTGCTGCAGTGTCAGCAGTGCACAAGGGATTTAGTGTGCAGTGAACACAGAACACGTCTCCAGGCTAAAGAGCCAGGCAGTGGCAGGTAAGCTGATTGTCTGTGGCAAAGCAGAGTCGAGCTGCTGCTGAAACTGCAGGAGGTGGGGGCTCTGCAGCCAGTGCATTTCCCTGCCTGCAGAATGACTAAAGATGAGAATGGAGAGATCTCTGCTGGTGCCATCTGTGATTCACAGCCACTTCATGGCGTGCTCATTGCACTGTGGGAGTAGACTCAAGCTGGTACTTCTGTGTAACAGGGGCTGCAATATGATGGCTAATGCAAAACTTTGAGTCAGTTCAGCTGCATACCAACTAATGGCATACATAATTACTTGTATCAGCAGAGGGGCTTCTGCCTTATTCTCTGACTACATTCTGTTAGATTTTGCATCTTAAATGTTTTAAATTGTTTAGAACAGAATAAATTAATTGCAGAATTTTCTTACTTTAGACTATTGGTAAGGGATTTTTATCTGGAAGTATCCATCTGGATTTAACCCAGTTTCTTTCTGTATACTTTCTCTTCCAGTTTATGAACGTATCATGCTTTTGGCATTATGACAGACTTCAAGTGAGAAGCTTTTTGAAATCTTGTAGAACACTGTACTAGTGGTGGCCAGCCTGTGTCTGTGGTGTCATTTATTTAACATCTTTACTTTCCAGAAGTTGCCAAAATACCTAATCAGCAGATAGGTGATTCATTCTTAGTAAGTCCTCTCTCAGCCTTATAAGCATTTAGAGCATTTGATTGAAACTACTCCCAAGTTATTGACGTATGGCTTCACAGAATCCCAGCTGGACAATAACTGTCCTGTTCGACTCTCCAACAAACAAATACTTTGCTTAAGCCATCAGTGGGAAATCAGTTAAGGACTTCAGTGTTCCTGAGGTATGAGTAATGTACAAGTGGTATATGAAGGAGAATGGCTTATAACTTCCCTGTTGAATGCCTGATAACAGCCATCAAAACCTACCAAGTAATATTTTTAAAACTAGTATTTACAATTTCAGAGAGTTCTACAGGGTATATGCTTGAAATTAATATGAAAGGTCTGAACTGATAAGCTACGAAACATTTTGATCATTTTGTGTTGAGTATATAAGAATAATTTCCTTTTTACTCGATATGAGATATGCCAGTACAAAAAAAGTGATGAAGCTATACAACCCACACTGAAGCTGGATGATTTTGAATAAAGTATCTAGCAGAGATAATGGTCTTAACTTTAGTGGAGGGCTGCTTCCCCTAGATAGTAATTCAGACAGTTATTTCTGTCACAGCTAGCTGAATGGCAACATAATTTTCAGTGTAGCTATTGTAATTCAGACAAGTCTGTGTGTATCGAAGGATTCAAGATGAAAAATGCATATCTGTTTTTGACTTAAGGTCAAATAAAAGTTGACGAAAGCATGAAGATAGAGGAATACTTCAGGAGATGTTAGATGTTACAGAAAATGTAATGAGCTGAGACAGGTTTAGTTTTTCCACTTAATGCAAGCGCTAACTGCTGCATTAAAGAAAGTATTTAGTGCATTTTCCTAAAAACTGTAACACATGTTTTTTCCAAGAATGTGTAGATCCATTTCTTAGAGATGAAAGTTCTGTTCAAGAGCTACTTTGAAAGTACTTTTCAGTCTTTTTTACTAAGAAGCAGTTAGTTTGGTAACAAGCAGTTAGTATCCCTCTTTGGTACATTCCAATCAATTCAAACTCACTGCCTTCCATTCAAGAAAATGGACTGAATTTAGTGAAGACATTGCTTGCCTTGTTGCTGTTTTTTCCGTTATATTTCACTTTTGCAACACAGCACTTTTGGCTTTTGTCTTTATTACCTTGTTTGAGGGAAGTTCATTCTTGCAAAGTTAATTCTGGTCCCTCTTCACTTAGTGTGGTTGGAGTGTTCCACAGATAGTCAGGTTGGGCTTTGTTTCTATCTGTCTTTCTGAACTAGTTCACTCATCTCTTCTTGATTTATGCTTAATGGCAGTGTTCTTTTTCCATCTACCCCAAATAGATTTGTGAATACTTAATTGCCTGTTACCTAAGGTACGGAAGCCCTTTGAGAAGTATGCTACATGAAGTTAAGCATGTTCTAAGCGTATAGTAAAATGAGAAAGTGTTGGGGTTTTTTTTACCCCCTTTGTAACTCTCAGGGCTGTAAGGAGCTGAGCCTTCTGGCCAATATAAATACCAGAAAACAAAGTGTGTGTATGAAATAACTCAGCGAGTTCATCTGTAGGCATCTAGATGCGACTTGACTTTTTTTAGAGGTTCACTTTTCCTTGAAGCAATGAATGTTATGACGGCAAAGGAGAGGAGTTACACCTGTAACTATTGCTCTGATTACTGCTACAGGCCTTATTGGGCAGAAAAGAGGAGAGAAGAGACTAGGCTTACTAGGAGATCAGATTTTTAATTTAACTTAATGGCGCCCTTCATTCAGTTGGAGGAGTGGATGTAGTTGGCCTGACTGAAAAATCCTCAATATCATTGTGATATTGCTATTACACATGCAATTGGGAGGCCACTGACATCAAGCTTGCTCATATTTTTCAGACCTCATAGAGGCCAGTTGTTAAGTCTGATTTTTGTTGCTGCAGTGATTGGTATTGTGATTGTATTAGACTGGCAAAATTACTTTTCCACGGGGTTGAGTAACACAGAAAACTGTTAATATTTTCCCTCTTACTCTTCCTTTATTTCTCTGGTGATGGTAATGTAGGCATATTCTGTGCATACTGAATTTTAAGCAGTGCCTGAATGTGAATTTTGGAACTGAAGCAGTTGGGGACAGAAGCACACGTTACTGTTCCCTTGCAAGTGTTCTTGGAATGGCTGTCAAGGACGAAGCACAGCTCCTTCTGGTGTCTGGCTACTGTGGGGAAGATTTAATTTCAGGCATTCAGGAGAACACTGCTGTAGCGAACAGTTTGGATTTTTACTGATGGCATTATCATTTGGTATGCATAAGTAGGATGTTTTAAGTGGGATCACTGTTAACTTTCCTTACTGGCTCATGACCGGTTGTTGCTAAGAGATGTTCACACGTATTTGCTGTGTGAGGGAGTTCATCTCTGTTATGTAGATTTTGATAGCACGATCCAGAAAATATGAATATGCTAATGATTGAGCAGTACAGTGGGGGAAAAGCATGAAGCTAAAAGCGCTAGATTTTTTTTTTTTTTTAAATAGATTCTGTAATAATTTTGTGTTGTAATTACAGCCATTTTCCAAAATATTTCTCTGGTCTTCTGAAGCAGAGCTTTCTAAAGGGTGGTGAGGTCATGCTACACAAAGCAGAAATCATTACTGCATGGGAAGATGGCATCCTGAATGGCTGGTGGTGTGAGCCTTCAGCACTGGGTGTGGACTGAGCCCTTGCAACAAATAATAGTTCCAGGAATGGTTGATGTATTTATGTTTTGGTAGAAATTCTTGATGAGGTGCAGTGAGGGCCGGGTATAAGGGTAGGGTTTCTCTTACCTAAGGCACAATGTTTATCCACTGTAAAGTGCATCAGAACCCCCACTACTTCAGTGAGTGTTGCCTATTGATTTCCGTGTCTCTGTGCTTTTTATCAGTGGGTGGCATCAGATGGTGAAAAATGAAGCATTACTGGAAGCATTTCTAATTATGTCTCAGAAACTGTGGCATTTTAATGGCGTTTGATATTGGAAGTGAGCAAATAAGATGGTGACGTCTGTCTTTCCACATTTTTTCACCTGAAAAAATAAAACCTCCAGATTGTGATGTTGGTGCTATTTTTAGAGGGTAGGATTTGTTTACTTTTCTGCCTTTAGACCTAGAAGTCACGCTGTTGATGTGTATTTCAGCAGACATTTCTGTGGCCTTAAAACCAGATATTTCTCCGTGTTCCTCAATTCAAAGATGAGCTGGAACGGTTTATTTGAATTGGAACTACCCTTTCAAAGAAAATGTTTATTATGGCAATAATGATGATTCCCCATAATAGTAATTTTATCATAATGAATAATGATTTCACTTCTGATTGTTTAGGTAGGTAAATATTGGTGTTCAGAGAAGTAAAAATCAAGTCTCCCAGCACTGACCTTGTCTAATTTATGCATACCCTTTTTTCCAAGCATTTTTTTTTCTGAGTCATCAAAATACCTTTTCACTTCTCCTTTTCACTTCGAAAATGCTTTCATGCTGTTTTTATAAAAATAAATGCATTCAGTTCCAGCAGTCTAGCAAAGTGTTTGTGTTTCAGGTAGAGGAAACAACTTTTTCATTGAAGAAGCAGATTTCGGTTTCAAGTTTGAAAGAAGTCATCTCAGACTGTACAGATACTGTTCTAATTAGGAAAAATTACCTTGGCTGTGTGTCCTTAATTGTTCTCTGAATGTCAGATAGTGATGACCAACTCAATACAGGCATAAAAATAACTTTACGTTTCACTGGTTTGACTTTGAAATAATCCTGAAGTGCTTTGACTCTGAAAACGTTAAAAGTAATAAAGGTCACTGAAGAGCTAGTTGATGAACAATATGCAGTTGCTGCAGAAGTAACAGGCAAAAGAAGGTGATTTACTTATCTTGGAAAACATTCCAGCATATTTTAGAAGGTGGGCAGTGTTTTTTAAAAAGCAAATTAAACTGTGTCCTTCTGGGCTAATTGTGCTAAAATTTCCCTAAGTTTTAACCAAATTGTCTTCTTGTGAAATTGTGTTAGAGCAGAATAGATTTTGGCTGGTGCATAGACCCATCAGCCCTGCGTCCCTTTGAAGCTGCCTCCTAATGGGGATTGTCCAGTACCATTTTGACTGTTCAGATTAACTGTAACAGTGATGCAGAAAAATGCCTGAAGTGCTATTTTTGTTCTGTTGGACTGTGAGACTTGAACATCTTTTGAAGTTTTATTCTGAAAGGTGAATGTTTCCTGCAGCTGAGCTGTGTGTTGGGCAATATACTGTTGCCATGGTCTTACATCTAGCCTGGTTATTTGGCTTTTACATGGTCATGGAACAATAAGTAAGCAAATCCTCATGAGCAGAGTTGGAACCAGGGGGAGTGTGGATTTCGGTCCTGCAGTCCTTTGGGAAAATAGCCATGACATATTCTCTTAGTGATTGTAAGGCAAGAGTGCACTGAGAGCATGGGAGAGTTTTATCCACTTCAGTCAACTGCATTGCTTCTAATCCTGTGGAGGGTCCTCAAAATGTCTTTTCTAGTTCTGGCTTAACATGAATTTCAAGCCACTTAAGGACACAACACAAACTGAACAGTTGTCTTGGTTCCCCTGATGTTTCAAGCTCCAGTTTTGTCCCCTGCGCTGGGTAATTTGTGTTTGTAGGTGCTTCCACAAGCAAATGTCCATGAGTTACTCAATTACAGGCACCAGAAATACTGGTTGCTTCAAATTCCATACCTGAGACATCATGTGGTTTATTTGATACATCTGTAGAAAGTACAGAGAGCTGGGATGGTTTAGCTCCAGAACCTTGTCAGTTGTGCAAATAGGTGATGACTGGTAAACAGATATCTGAGAGCAGTTAAAGGCCCGATTTCAAAAGCTGCCAAAGGCCCTTCAATCTAGATTCCTAATAGAAAATTCGCAGCGTTCATTGTGCTTATATAGTAGGTTTTGAATGATTGCTAGCATGGAATACAGAGTAACATTCTTATTTAGTATCGAGGCTTGGCTCAGGTCTGCCAGTGCAACAGAATCTACCTGTAAAATAATTAAAAATGGTATTTAAAAAGAGTAGGGGTTGTTATTTCTTTTTCCAAGGACCAAAGAAAGACTTATTTTGTAAAACCTTAACAGTATTTGGGCAGTATTTTAATTTCCAGTGTTTTTTTAAGGGGAGAAAAAATAAAACAGAGGCTACCAGTACAGTTCTAACATGCAGACTGTGCAATGCTACCTGCTCTCCAGTGAATTTCTAAGGCTGGAGTCTTTTTATTGCTTAGAAAACTGTAACTACAAGGTGCATTCATTTCTACTATTACATCACCCCTTCAAGCTATTAATATTGTCTGGAATTTTTTGCCAAGATTAACCTTATATATCTAGATGTGAGATAAAACCACAACTGAGAATGTTAGTGGTGGCAGTTAAATATAAGTGTAATAATTCAAGGACATGCCTTTCCAAGGACAGCTCTGCCTGTGCTTGATACCAAATGTGAAAGCTTAGTAACATTATGGTAAAAGATCAGTTTTTGTCTATGTGGAAAGGTCTTGCCCTGGAAGGTCCATGGGCAGACTGGCTCTTGTGTTCGTGCCTTGAGATGCCTTGCTGCCTGTGCTTGTACTTGCAGCCATTCTGTTACTGTATCTGGTTGCCTATTCTGCATCCCCTCACCTCTCCCTTTTTAGCTACACTGCTAGAAACAGCTGTCCAAAGCTAGTCCAGAGCTGTAACCCTTCGTCACCAAGAGTAAGTTTTGCACTTGATAACCTCAACTCCACCTCTGCATCTTCCTGAATGATAATCTTGGGTTTTCGTATCTTTGCCCCCAAATATTACAAATGTCCTCCTTGAAAGTTTATATCAGTATGCCTCCTGCACCACTATTTCACTAAGGCTTCTTGTTTTCCTTCAGAAATACTTTTTGCTTGTGTGTTTTTTCGGTCCCCCTCCTCCTTTAAACAGATCGAAGGCATTGAAAGCAGCTTATGGCATTAGATGCCTTTAAGATGCTTTAATGCCTTAGATAATTTTGCGTTTCCCGTACTTCCCTTGTCCCATAAAATAAAATGCTCCCCTGACCCCAAAACCAAAAGCACAGTTCCGAAGTGAAAAACAAGGATGTGTAATAATGGATAGATATACTAAGGCAAAACCCTTGCTGAAGTGCATTTACCATGGTCCTGTCTTTAATTGGTCTGTATTTTGTTGCTAACTTCAAATCTGTTGGAAAAATATACTGAGTTCCCTCATATTAGTAAATAAGTACTTTATGAAATTTAAGAAAAAGCTTAAGGCATGTTAAGGCAGTCTTCTCTTGAACAAAGTTGGTTTTAAAAATAAGACAGTTATTGTAATGGTAGTTCTGTGAAGGAAATCAACAAGTACGTACACAGGAAAAATATTTTGTACCTGCTTGGTAGGTTATTAAATGTTACTCTGTCTTGTTTCTAAGCTAAAAAGGGCAACTTAAATTGAGGGAAATTTCAGCTTCAGGTCTTGGGGAATAATCATAGATTTGAATTTTGGCCAGTAGTGAAAAATTTCATTTGTCTAACCAAGAACTGAATTAAGTGGAAAGGACAGAAATAAGGAAGGGCCCAAGGTGCTGCTGAAATGACAGAAAAAGCTGAAATCAGTTCAGATTTTAGGGGGCAGGGGGAAGCTCTGTTAGAGAAGATTCTTTAAAACCTCAGACTGTCCTAAGCTTTGCTATGTGAACAGTTATTACTGTGAGGCTGAATTTCAGCAGAGTGAGAAATTACTTTCCAGCCAGGGCTAAACGAAACCTCTGAGAGTCTTCCATAGTTTTTGATGGCAGGTAAGAAATAGCAGGAATTATTTATAGTGTTCTGAGATCTGGAGATAATATTTAGGTCCTGCTGAACTAAAGATAGAAATTCTACTAGGTCAGAATTGTGGCAGCAGTTAATTTCATAGTCTTGCTTGAGGAAGAAAGAAAAGGTATGAGGGAGCGAAGTAGGAACAGCTTTAATTTGCCTGTCATATCCTTTAGGCTATCCCAAAATAAAAAAACCTCATTGTGCATTCTGACTCTGTGAGTTTTACATCATGTGAATATCCTTACAAAGTAAGCTATTTCCCTGTTGTGTCATCTTGTGGACACATTATCTAGCCATTGCTGGCTTCAAAGCATCATATAAAAGGGAATTTTTTGCTTGCTCACCAATGATTTATTGTATTCTAGTACAACCAGACTTCTAAAAAAAAAAATCTGTAATATTAGCAAGTAAGCAAATAATGTCATGACTACAAAGATGTAGAAGTTTACTAAAGGATATCATGTCAGGATGAAGTTAAATTAAAAAATTCTTAATGTGTAGTCACATGTTTATTTCTCTCTTTCACTTTAAATGAGAAAATTATGTAGAAAAGTGTTATTTATATGTTATTCTCCATGAATAAAAGGCTTTCTGTACCTTCTTATGAGTCTGTCTTTAACAGAGCCTAAACTGACCTGAAGAGTCATTAGGATTTAAATAGTGTTCTTCCACCTGTGTCTGCCAGTCTACTTAGAGATTCCAAAACTAAGTTAATTGTACATAGAATTCATAACTGAATAATCACTAGAAAGCAATAGAAGAAGTACTTAAGTGCCAAAAAAGGAAGGTAGCTTGCTTGAGACAAAAATATAATTCCAATTTTGTCTTGAATGCTAGTTAACATTGCCACGCCTTCAATTTTACTGTTTTGTTATATCTTAGGGTTCATGCAAGATTGTTTATAGTGTGTTCATGATATATATACAGGCTGCCACCTTCAAGTTTTTTATATTAATCCCGACAAAACTACTTTTCTACAATACTATACACAGTTGCAAAGACTTAGTGCTCTTAATCCCTCAGAAACCACTAAACTCTCAATAAGGGCTTAATTTCTAATAATTTCTAGTCTGTTTAGCAGGCTGATAGCAAGTCGAACTTGGAAGCTCAGTAAGCTCCTCCTTCCATTATCCTTTCTGTGGGCCGTGCTATAGTTTCTGATCCTTTAAGTTCCATATATATAAATATCCCGATTTTGTAGTCTGTTTTGCATCAGTCAAATAAATCAAAGTGATCCACAGGAAACTGGAAATGAATTAGTTACATCTGATCAGAATTGAAAGCAGGACCAATTTCTAAGGAAGTACTTACAAATTCATGTTTGTGTTGATAGTAAGTCCCTGATATCTTCAGTATATGTGGATCCAAGAGAAATTTGGAACTTTTGTCCATCTTATCTGTCCTGTAATGTGACTTTCTGTGCAATATAAATAGGAAAAACAACTGTAATAATACCTAACTTGTGTATTTCAAATGTTGGTCTAAAATGAATATCAGGAAACTAAGCAGCTTTATTAGAAACCTTTGCCTTTTATTTCTAATTGGGACAAGAACAGAACTGCTGCCATAAATTACTAGATTCCTTGGCTGGAGGTTTATGTCGTCTTTTGCAGTAATTTTGGATCCGAGAGTGTCTGCAGCAACATTTTCCAGTTCTGTGTGTTTTGGCACTTCCAAGGAGTACAGATGGATTTCTCTGGCACCTGTTGTTGTACATTCTGCCTCAGTAACATCCAGGAGGACTGATGTAACCTACTTGAAAAAAAATAATGATGGACTGTGTTTTTCATCACATCTTAGCTATCCTTTCATTGTGACCCAAGTGTGACTTAGGGAACAGTGTAGCGGTGTCAGTGCAGGGAGGAGTCTTTTCAGAGAAGGATGGACTTTGTGCAAACGTACTCCTTAATATGTAATGGAAGATTTCAAACTCAAGCTCATACCAGGCCCAAATGTTGGCTTAGAGAAAGGGATCTTCTGTCCCAACCCCACAAGGCTGCCTGTTACTTCTTTTTTAAGTATTTCAGTAAAGAATCTACTATTTAATCTAGAGTGGTCTAGAAGTTGGTTGTGGGTTTTTTGGGTTTTTTTTTTGGTTTTGTGTGTGTGTGTGTGGTGTTTTGGTTTTGGTTTCTTTCTGTTTGTTTTGGTCCCGTTCCCCCCCCCCCCCCCTAGTTTTTTCTGGATCAAAGAGATGGGCTGCATTGTTCCTGTCTGATAGCATCCTTTCAGGGCTAAATTTATTTGGTATCTTCAGAAATGCGTACATCTCGCAGACCCAGTTTGGTACTGTATTATTGAAGAATTTTTAATTCTTACAATGGCCCAGACTGTAATGAATAACTCATTCACTACTATATTAAGGATATCTTCTATTACAGAGACTTTTCTGTACCTGTTTTTCTCTCTTCTTCCTTTTCGTCACTTTTTCCTTGGCAATTACTTGGTGTCTGGCAACCTGCTCAGGAAACTGCTGACTTGAGAGCCTTTATGGTGGTCCCTCTTGGCATTTTAATGACACTAGAACCAAAACCAATTACAGATTTCTCTGTAGGATACTGTTTAACTCCAGTTTCTTTATTCCCTGTCTCAATTTCAAATCAGATCCCACTCCTCTAAGTGCATTTCCAAGCTGGTCAGACGTGTTTCCTTCTCTAAGGCTAAATGTCCTGCAAATGTACGCTTGCTTTAGAAAGAAAAAGAACAGTGGTCTTAAATAATTCTTTATATGCAAGTTGTCAGTGTGACTTCTGAGCTTATTAGAGCATATTTGGGGTTGATTCTTACAGTAACACTGGACATAAAACCCATCCTGGAGAAGGAGTTTGTTGTCCTTCAGCTGCCTTTTCTTCCAGAGACATCTGTCACATGCGGGACATTAAAAATAACCTAGCGGTTAATAGCCATCTCAAAATAACAGCCCAGAAAGTATTTAGAAAAAAAGGAAATGAGAACTAAAATTATATTTCTGAAAAGTGTCACTTAATTACTGATTTATTTTAACTTCTGGAATGACTTCTATTTGGCTGCCTCTAATTGTTTTAGCCAAAACCAGTACGTCTAAGCCTGTGGGTGCTTTTTTTAGGGCTACATTGAGCTGTCGGCACAGAACCACAGCCCTGCAATAACTTGTTCATGTTTAGGTGTGCCACCAGGCACATTTTTTTCTGTACATGCCAAGGTTTTAAATGCTATTTTAGATACTTCTTATATACTACTGTCATATTTTTGTGATTATTGTCTTTCTGCTGATCGTGGTAAAATTCAGTATTCAATATGAGGCAACATTATTCTGTGTAATAACAGAACTGTAAAACCAAAGTCTGGCTGAAAAATCCAATATCCAGAATTTGAATGATGTTAAGTTATAGCATGCTTTTTTATTCAATGCAATTTTGCTAAAAAATACCAATAGAAATCCCCATACTTTAGAAATAGTAAAGAAAGGTAATTTGCCTGCATTTGAACACCTTTCTGTAAGAAAAAAAACATGGTGAGGTTCAGCATCAATTTATTGCAGGACCTGCATAAGCTGGAGTTCCTAGTGTAACTAAAGATGTAGCCGTGGCTGTATTTACATTAGTGGCTTTTTTTGAAGTGTTTCCCTATGCCTAGGGTGAGAGAGGTCAAACTGTATTTTGAAACAATACAGCAACCTGTTTATTCAGTCTGTAGCTAATCCTACAGGGCTGAGACAGCTCCCGTCTTGGTGTTGTCTGTATATAAATTTGGAACATCTTGAGAAAACATATTGTATGAATTTCCTTGAGAAGCAGAGGTAGAGAAAGTATTTTACATCTGCATTATTTCTGTGTAGATAGATTTAATGTAAATGCTGCTGGTACTGTGTGTGAGAATACCCCATGCATCAGTCACAGGGGACCAATGTGCTAAGGTGCTGACTGGAAAATATTGTCTTCTTCTACTTCTGCTTGTAGGTGACGGTTTTCCAGTGTACTAAAACTCAAGTCATGGTCATTTTTAAACACTTCATTGGAATCTGAAATTTAATTTGGTTGGGAGTATTTTTTTTTAATGTACCCATTAAGGGGACCATTAATCTAATGAGGCAAACGCAAAAGGATGGAAGTGTTCAGTTTGTTTCCTTTACCAGTTAGAAAAGTCAAAAAAGTCATGTGGTGGTCACTGTTGCGTACACTGTGTACTCTGGCAACAGATCAACAAGTTTTTTGCTGAAGCAAAAAGCTGAAGTTTTCAACAGTGTGATGCCGTGATCCCTCTCCCACCTCTGTAACTCTTGCATTTTGTGTCACTTCTGACATCCCAGCTACTTGGAGTGATTGAAAGGAAAGATGTTGCCACTGTTGACTGATGATATCCATTTCTTGCTAAGTGCAGAGCACACAGCCTGCCTTGCTCCGTGTCCTTCCTTGTCTCTAGAAAATCAAACAGTGTTAGTAAAGGCCACTTATACCTAATGGATTAGTGTCTGCTTGTTATCACATCCAAAGAAATAGTTGTTAAATAGTGTTCCAAATGATTGAAAAATTTCACTTTCATTTGAAAGTGTTTGAGAGTAAGATTTATTGTGATGATACTTTATGAATGCTGTCTACCAGTCATTTACCGTGGAGACTAATGGGATGTGAACATGGGAGTTAGAAAATTGCTTTCTGCTGTTGTGAGGTATAATTAGCTGGCAGAATGGGCAAGGTAAGACCAACAAGCCTCCTTAACAGGAAGCCAGAGTTATGCATCATGCCCTGCACTTCCATCTTCAAATGTGCTGTTCTCATTTAAATCATCTATTTGCTGTGAAGCGTGCCTGACTTGGCATTAGCAGGAGTGGCTTCTGGTCGACTACAAAATGTATATTGCAAAAGAAAATGCAGCTTAACTTGTCCTTTGTGAGAACAAGAAGCTGTATTGTAAAGATAATACCTCCTTGAGGCTCTGTGAAGATCATTACATTTCCTCATTCCTCTGGTTCTTGGCCTTTCCACAGAGGTGTGCAGCAAAAGTGCCTACTATTGTTATCTGTGGCGTGGAGTGATTAGCTGGAGAGATTTATTAACTATCTCAAGCTACTTAATAGCTCAAGCTAATCATTAACGCTGATGACTGTAGGGTTAAAGTCTCTGTCAGTTTATAGCATGTCCCCTTCAGATGACTCTTGTGTTAAGGAAGATAGGAAAAACCATGTTCTAAGCTTAAAACCAGTTAAATATAGAAGTTGCCCTGTCCCCTTTCCCTTCATTTATAATTCTAACTATTCTCTAAATCCCCAGTCTTTTTATGAGGTTTGTTGTGTATGGCCTGTGTTCCTTTAATTGCAATACATGTATATAATTTGTAAATAAATATGCATGTATCAGGGATGCACATTCAAAATTTTAGTCAAGTCACCTATCGGTTTTGTAAACTTCATCTTTTCCACTGTACAGGGAGTTTGGTCAGAGGAGAGGTTATAGTTCTTAACTTGTAAAACTAGAGCTATTTTGAAGAAATAAGGAGTAGGTGACATCAGCTGAGATCTTCAAAATGTATATTTACTTGAGTTGGATTTCCTTGTTTTTAGTGCACTATATTTTAGTATGCTCTAGTTTTAAGAGCTGAGGATTAGTGTTGAGGTTATGGAGCTTTGCCATGTGGTAAGATTTCTGCTTTCTCAATTTACTTTATTTTATCTCAGGAAGTAAAATTAATCTGTTTGTAGGTTTAAGTTTGGTATTGATATGTACAGAGTAGTTAGGAGGTTTATTCAGTATCCCCAATGCTGCTTTGATGTTTCTGTCAGTGGATTAAAGACAGGTGTAACTTACGGAAAATTTCTTTAAATTGTACTGTCTGTTCATTTGTGTTGGTTTTAGTATTGTTTCAATGTTCTTCAAAGGAATTTATGTTCTTGACTTTTAAATTGGACAATCTGCATGGGGAAAATAATAGGTAACTTCTCTTTGCCTTGAAAATAAATCTCTGCAAAATTGCAACATGGTATAGGCATATTGGTATCAGTGACCATTAATACACACTCTGATTTAAATAATTCTAATCCCAAACAGTTGTAGTAGATTAACAAAGTCTGCTGATACTTTCTCTGCAAGTAACACAGTGAAATCGTCACAAAAATATTTCATCTGTCTATGATGTGGCTTCAGCTTTATCATTCTAAACCCTCTCCCTGTAGTTAAGTCGATATAAAATGCTGTACAAAACAACAGCATCTATACTACAGTGTGCGATAGAGGTTTTCCAAAAATAAGAATTTAACTTTCTCAATAGTCTCTCTTCTAGGCCTTTTAAGGTCTTTTTGCCATCAGTGGTCATCTGTCCCATTACACAGACTTCAACTTAATAGTCACTCCTTGTATCACTTGTTCAGATGTGGTCATTTCAATAAAGTGGATATTAACTTGCACTTAATGAAACAGCTTAAAGTGTTAAGAATATCTATGTAAATGACGGCAGCTTCTAACTCAATTAAAAATTATAATAATGTAGAGTTTTATAGAGTTCTTACTTTAGTATATCTATGAAAAGTTTGAGATTTTTGATGTTTTTCTCGAATATCTGATTTGACTTAGCAGGAAATCCACCAAAACATATGACCAAAATGCATTAATTATTGAATACGGTAAAGCCAGATGGGTTTCAAATTTGGCAAAGTCAAATGGAAGTGTTACCTTGAAAGAAGAAAGGTAGTGTGGAATCCCCCCCCCTTACCTACTTTATTATCTACTTTATGGTAATGGAAAACATTTTAACCTGATTGAGAATACTTGCCTCCTTTTTTAGTGAAATATTTTGCCCATAAAGGTTAGAAGGTCTGCAAGCATTGAGTGTGAAGGCAGATTCTTACTTTTTTACTCCATTTGCCTCTGAGTTTCTTGGGTAGGAGTATCTGAATCGCATGCCCCAAAATCATTTGGAAAATCAGCTAGGGTGGTGTTCACCCCATCAATAAAAAAAAATTCTGAACATACATCCCTGATATATGCATATTTATTTATAAGTTATGTATGTGTATTACTGGAGTTCTAGTGTGTTCTTTCAGTACCATAGTGAGTTGTCTTGAACACCCTGCCCTGGAGACCTCTACAACATTACTATTGCTCTCCCACTTTTCCTCATGCATAGTTCCTAAAAGACAGGAAGGTTTATCATCCTTCCTGTGTGAATGACCAGAGAAATAATTATTTTGAGTCAGAGTTTTAGAAGATTTCATGACTCTTTTTTTAGCTCTGATTATCTTTAATATTATGAAAAACTTAATTTCATGTTTGGGGTGGTGTTTGTTCCTGGACATACTTGTGAAAAGATTGGCATCTCTGTGTATCACTACATGTTCTAACCTGGCTAGGAGGCAGAGAAGCAAAATTAGATGAGTGTTACATAAGGATTATAATGAAACTCAGCCAAATTCCTTTTGACAGTTCATATAGCTTCTAATTTATTTAGATGTATATTAAAATATTAAGTGATTTAAATAGGGGAAAGATAAATATTTTATTGTAGTCGCATGGGATTGATGTCTTGTTTTCATGTTACAGTAATTGAACAATAACAGTTCAGGTAGATTGAATCCCTTATTGAAGCAAAAAAATAGAGCAGAAACTCAGGCAGAATGTCACAGATCAGCAATTTTTTGTGTTGTTACACACAGGCTAAATCAGTGAGGAAAAAAACAGTTTATGAACTGGATGTTTCTCTCATATCCCACTGGACTACAGGCCATGAACTTCTGTAAACCCAGTGCTTTTGGAGAATCTAAATTGAAAGTCTTTATTGATTGTACGTGCTAAGAACAGTATGATGCATGGCTTGGATGTAGTTCTTTTCCAGTAATCTATCTGTTACTTATTTGTTGGTCAAAATACACTGGCAGTGTTCCGGGCTTTCAGAAAAGGGGTAGCGTGGTGTGGCCTAGATTCGCCCAGCCTAAATGCTATCTAATTCCACCTAAGTCCTTTTGTCTAATGTTTCCTACTGGCTACATGCCTTTGGAAGCCTGGAGCCAACCAATAAGAACCAACAGGCATGGGGCCTATTGTGGAATTATATGGGATTAAAACTGTGTAAATCTGAGCCATTGCAATGCTCTTCTGTTTTTTTCCTGGGTGGACCAAACTGCATCAGCCTTATCTGATAGTGGTATGCAAACCACAGACTGTACTGTCCCAGTGAAAATGCTGCTGAGTCTTAGAGTGTCATTACAACCCCTCTTCCAAGCGGTAACTTCTCCACAGCACCTGAGGTTGTTTCCTTAGTTTCTGCTTTGGGAGTGTGGAGTAAGATTTACTGGACACTTTTAATGAATGCAAACAGTGTTAGGAGGAACATTGTTAACACGTATACCTAGCTGTTGAAGTGGAAAATACTCTGTGTATAACAAATTTTAGGATTATTCTGCAGGATATCTTTTGAAAAAAATTAGTAAAATCTATTCTACTTTATTCTGTGGTTTTTGAGCCTCAGAAGAAAACAGGTCCTTCATACTTTATGAGGTGCAAGATGTTTGTGGGAGTAGCTGAATTGTGGGTGGGTTCTTTTGTTTTCTTTCCCTTTTCTTGCTGCATTTGGAATTGTTTTGTGTGTAAGAGTGTTGTCTTTTGGGGTTTTTTTAGGGGCCTGGAATTTGTGGTTTTTTGATAAGACCGCACAGAGACTACATTTTAAATCCCATTAACAACATAAGCCAATGAAATACTATTCCTCTTACTATTAATTTCTAAAATGAGTACAGAAGTGCATGAACTAGTGACATAAGTGGATCCCCTTATTAGCTCTGTGATAAAGTGAGTCAGCAGGAAAAAGAAATGATTGTGCTAACTTCCTACATGATAAAGCAGTCAAAATCTGCTGCATATGCCTCTGTGTATATTCTGATAAGAACTCCTGGAGAAGCAGAGAGGGAGTACCATTCAGAGCAGAGAGCAATGTTTGAAGACCTGCTTGGTCGAAGTCCAAAGCAACCTGAATTTGAAATTTTGAATTCAGTGTTTTCCCTGTTTTGAGCAGGAGTTTTGGACAAGGTGACATTTTGAAGTGCCTGCCAGCCTGGATGATTCTGTTAAAGATTTTGTGGGAGCTGGGATTTAAAAGTTGTTTTTGATATATCATTAATACAATGGAAAATTTAAAAGAAAAAAGTGTAAATCTCTGCTGATTATGTGAATTAAAAAAAACCCCTGAAGTGCTTTTTCAGCACTTGGGCAAATTAATTAGATAAAAGCTGAGTGGAGACTAGTTCTGGAAGCTCATGAGAAAAAATCAGATACGTACCTCTGCTGCTTCTTCCTGATGCCAAATAAAACATCTGTTTTGGGAAAAGCTGCAACAAATACCCCACACAAGAAAAAGTAATTTGAGTTGGGGGACTAGTTGCTTTTTATTTACTTTTGGTTGCCATCCTATCAATCGAATTGAGTTTTTTCATACCATATTAATGTATCTGTAATAAATTGAAGCTGAGCCAGCTTTGTAGTAGAGATTTGGTTGATAGGGATACCAGGAGGCAGGAACTCTGAGTTTGAGTGCAGTTGGTGTGATCATGGGTGTCTCAGGAATAAAGACAGAAGATTTTTCTTAAAATGAGCAGCTGAAACAGTAGAAGACAAAGGGTAAAAGCTTGTTTCCTGAAGAAAGTTCAAAAAAACCAAGACAGTTTTCCTAAATGCTTAGTCTTGATAGAATAAGCATTTCATACAAACATGTCTGTAGGAATGAATTCTCATGATTGTCTGGTACTTCTGGGTAAGAGAATAATTTTTTTTTTTTATATCCTGAATTTTAAGGGATAGACTTGCAGAATTAAATCTGGATATACTCTCACAAAGGTTTGTTTTGTGGTTTCAATGTTTTGGTTCTAATAGGAATATAACATGTGCTGGCTTACTGCTTTGTCTGTATTAATGCTTAATCTCTGAAGCTTTGTGACTGTCCTGATATTCTGTATTTTAAAGAAGCTCATGCTTTTTTTTTTCCAGTTCCTAGGCTCTTCACTGTGCCTCATAGCATGGAAATTGGAAGACAAAGGAGAAGCAAGTGAAAGGGCTATTAAAGTTCAGATCGTTATGTTATGAAAAATTTAACAATGGCTTATCAAAAATTTAATTCTGTCTGATGAATGAACTGCACAAATCTAGAATGAATTCTTTGCTTTGATTAAATAAAATGGAGGGACTTAAGAATTCATTCCAGTGCTGTAGGATAAAGTGCTTTTGGACTGTCATAATAAGCGCAGAGCTGTGTCTTTCCGATATAAGTTATACAGGACATGCATGTTCTTCCTGTCTTTCTTGGATCAGATCAATTTAAATTAGAGCTGAAATCTGTCAGTGGAGGTTGATGTTACTGTTCTTGTTTTCACTGTAGTATTTGAAAAGCAATATGGAAAAAAATTAAGTTACCTTACTTGGGGATGGGCTATTACATACAAATTAAAAATATTTTCATTTTAGAATATGTGCTATCAAAATATTGAATACTTCAAAATTCTAGAATTGATGCAATTGTGTAGTGTACAGCTGTGTGTGTGTGTTTAATATTAGGTTAGCAGACTTCTAATTGAGGTGGAGATAATTTCATGACAGTGTGCTCTAATAGCTGTATGAAGTGCTTAGTGAATCCTTTAAAGTGTACCAGTACTGTTGAAAGATAAAGCTGAGGATATGTACCCACCTTAAAAGGATTATTGCTTTATGATGTATTTAAACAGTTAAATATAGTTATTTAGAAAGTTTCAGCTAATTATTTCGTAATTAATTTTAATCTAACATATCCCTTCAGAGAATATATAACCAAGCGTAGGTTTTTGAATGACCTGCATGGAATGCCTTGTTGCTGTTTGTTGAGTTCCATATTAAAGCTATCAGAGCCACAACTGTTGGTAGTAGAAATTATTTTCTCAATCCTTCCTTATGTATTTTGCATAGGCTAGAGTACATTTGAAAAAACTGCTGAGAGCTAGTCAGCTTTTTGGTATTAGCTTACATGAAATAGGACTGTTATTATCTTGTCTGACATGTTTTGTCACTATGGAAATTGCCTACGTCATAGAAGGGGAAAGCAGTGAGTGCCTGAGAGGCTGAGCTGAGGTAACATACCCACTTGCTTTAAAACGAGATAATGAATGATATCCAGATGGTAATGTTTTCAGAGCAGGTAGTAGAGGCAATTGAAAGTTTGCGCTCCTTGAAGCAGCTTGGCTGCATGTTTTACTGATGCCGGATCCAGTGGTGAATTTGTCAAGTGTGTCTAGTTACCAATTCAATCTGCTTAGTAGTTAACTGAAATTATGTTGTGGGGCAGTTTCTTTGGTTTTGCTTCATTTTTTTGTGAAGATCATGAAGAAACATAAAATAAAACCTCTGCAGCCCTACGGATATTGTCATCTCTGTCCAGTTTGTTCTTCTGCAATAAAAATGAGGGTTTCTGAGTGCCCGCTGCTTCTAGTGAATAAAAAAGGACGGCAAACATTATTGTAGCACTATGTGGCCTTTCCATTCTGAACTGCAAAGCAGACTTTTTAGCAGCTTATGGCACTGGTCTCCTTTGTAGGATGATGTCTATTAATTGCCAATTAATTAAGCAGTGTGTTGCACTCCAGGTGATTCCAACAAGTTCGGAATTCTAGATTATCTCATTTAGTCTTGCTATCACCAGAACTCTGTTTTGTCATCCATAGCAGCAAACAAGTTTCCCTCATTGTTAAAGCGAACCCTGACGTACTAAAGTCATCACTGGATTATTAATATGTCAAATAAAAATTAAGTTCACCAGTAAATCGCTGTAGATAACAATGGGGTAGAAGAAAAATGTATATCAGCTCTTGGAGTGGGATGATGATCAGGGCTTACAGAGGAAAAGATGGCTCCTTGGAAATAGCAGCATCTGTGGAATGAAATGGGATCAGAAAGGTGAATCAAGTGGCCTTTCAGTGTCTGGAGGTGAGGGGTTAGGATTAGGGAGCAGACAAGCATTGGAAATCGAATGAGAAAAAGCCTTTGCTGGATAAGAAATGCTAACGACAACAGCTGAGTTTAAAAATGCCAGTGAAATTACCTCTCTTTGAGTTCATAATATACATTTTGTAACATATTGCTGTACCTCTTAATGTGTGATTAAAGTAATTAATAAAATAATTTATTGTGTGCTTGTATGGGTTGCAGTAATTGCAGTATATGTCTATAGGCTGCCAGCTCTGAGTGACATAAATGAGCTTTTCTGCTGAGTGTTGTTGGCAATAAGCTCTTAGTGTACCTTCAGTACCTCTGATCTAGTTCCAAGAGATCTTTCTGTGCAATACAAAGGGTATTTATCCTTTAGGACTAAAACCTGATGAACGATCTCCATGGCCGGAAAAGCATTTTGTGCTTCCAGCAGAAAAGTTCCATTTAGAAAAAGTGTGTCCAAACTATTGATTTCACAGTCTGACTTTGGGATGCTCATTGTTTGATCTTGATCTGCCACTCTAGACAGCAGTTCTGCTACACTTGGTGGTGAAAATTAAGAACTTAGAAACTTTTTTGAGGTTTTTTATGATTTTTTTTCTTCCTTCCTCACTCATCTCTAAAATTCCATGCCTTTTAGATAGATCAGTGTGGAGGTTTCAGTCTTAATATGCTGGTTGTGGGTGTTTTAACAGCCCATAGGATCTGCATAGGGAGATCAGAGGCGAGAGACTCCAAATGTCTTCAGCAATATTTAGTTAGAGGAAAAATACAACCATGAGAACCTTGTACATTTTAGTATATAATGGATAGAAATTGATTTTTAAAAATGAAACAAAACTATAAGAATTTTGAAAGTGCTGTTTGTATAAGAAAACTTAGGACATAATTCCTATGAATGAAATGTCATTTGACAGCTATTGCAGAAGTTTTTTGACTGTAGCAATCACATTTTGCAATCTACGTGTGTCCATATACACAAAAGTTATTTGAATTCTGATCTTAGCAGAATAATTCCAGTTATGTCCCTTGCTAGAAACAAATTACTCTGTGAGATATTTTGCTTGACAGCGGCTCACTTCCACCCCATACCTAAAGACATAATTTGAGACTTCTGATCTCAATTGAATCCTTAATAGCTTGTCACACTTACTATAAATAAATCTCCTTAAAGGCCAGCCAATGTAATTATTTTAATTAGGAAATAGTTTTAGTATGATTGCACTCCCTTGTTCTATTAATTGCTCATCAGTGGCAGAACTGATACCATTTTTCCATAGTCCTTAATACTGTTGCTTTTCTCCTTTTCTCTTCTTGCTCTGTCTACATCCACTACCTTCTCAAGGCTGCAGACAGGTGGAAGTTCTGAACTTGTTGCTGTGTTGGCTGCCTAGAATTTTTGTTGTTGTTGTTATTTTTTAGGCATCAAGCAGTGGATTTTCAGCTGCTGGTTTCTTTCTTACCAGCTTCTTACTCGCTTATCGTTCTCTCTTGTGTTCACAATTTTCTCCCCTGGCCATCTCAGGGGAGGTCATAGGATGGGCTGTCGTTCACCCTCTACTTCAAGAGCTGTGCCTAAATTCTAATGGCTTATTTCTACAGTATCTTTTGTTCATGCTGTACTGTTGCCTTGTGTACTGGCAAACTTTGTCAAAGTTTATTAGTAAGTTAATTGGCAAGAAAGTAGTGAGTATAGGTAGCAGTCAGCATTGTAGTTTCTGATCTGAAAGTCCCTGTGGGTTTCTGCTTGATATTTAAGAAGAAAGGGTTTAGTTAGTTTCCTGCTTGCTTCTGATCCCCTTGATCTTCCTAGAGGCAGTCCTTATATTGCTGGATTACTTTTCCTCAAGCTCTGCTTATTTGAATTTATTTTAAATTAAGGTAATTAATGCTAGTAAATTATGTATTGGGGGGGAGGGGGTAAGGGGCAGGGCATGAAGGTGACCCAATTCTGGGAAGGCAGAATCTGAAAATAACCTTAAGGCTTTATGAAGGAAAAGTTTAATCAGTTTTTATAATTAATGAATGTTCATGCTCTGGCAATATTTCCCACAGGGTACTTAGAATTCAGATTTTAGAGCTCTGTTTGCATCTTGTATAAGAGTGATATGCTTGCTGTGTTTTTTGTTTAATGCCTATGAAAGAGAAATTTCAGCATCTGAGAAGATGTGAAAATCTTAGGGGTGTATATAAAAATATGAGCACACACTAAAGGATGAAGGATAGAAAGCAATTTGGTTCTGGTGTGTATTTGTGTATTATTGTTACAACCCTCTTGTGCTGTGTAGTCTCTGCAGAGAAGTGCTGAAAGAGCTCACTGCCTGACCTCTGTGCTCCGGAGCTTTTCTCTCTAAGTGGAACATTGAATGAAATTAGTACAGGAGGATGAAAGCTTGTTTTCTTTTTCTGTTGTGAGGAAAAACCCAAACCACTAAAGATGCATGCATAGGGATATTAAAGGGTGAAGATGGAAGATTTACCTGTTTTACTTGAAGAAAACTAAATTTTTGGAACAGCTAACTGTTGGTTTAACTCAAGGTGGTGTCAGTAGTAAAGCAGACCATAAAGTCTGTATTTATTGACTTTTTAATTCTACAAGACTCATCCCGAGCTACTTAAAAATCTTTGCTGTGGACCAAAGAGGTAAAACTGAATGGAACTCCAGAATGAGGAAAATGGGTCATACTGAGCAGCATTTACTTACTGGGTCATACTCACCAGCACTTTTTCTGTGAACCTCCATGTCCAAATGTTCTTGAACTATGCAACCAAATATTATTTGACTGAAATTTGATTACAGCATTTCCTGCTTGTTTAATTTTCCAACTTGCTAGAGTTTGAGAGAGAATTATGTTTTAAATAATCCCTGCTGCTTAATATTTCTGAAGAAAGTATTTTTCCCTAATCATGTAACTCTATAACACAGTTTAAGTGGTTTTTCAGCTTTTAGTGTTATTCAGTTTTATTCTTGTAGAAAGCAAAACATGAGAGATGAGAAAGTCCAGTAGTTACAGTATGGAATTGGGCATGAGAGACCTCAGTTAAACTCTGTGGTATTACAGGCTTCTTGCTTGGCCCTGGGGGAATCTTGATGAGTTGTTGGCTCCTTTGCAATTGAGTGATTCTGTGGTCTTGCAGTTCTGTAAAAAAAAAGTTGTGAAGAACTCTAGAGTCACACTGTAGCAGAGGCATTCCTAATGGTCTCCAAAAATAGAATTTATCTGATATTTGGACAAGTAATTGATAATGGAGACACTGCCTGCAATTTGCTCCTGCAAATAGTTGTCTGATAACAACTCCTTAGAACAAGTTAATTTGCATCTACAGTAGACTGCATGAATGGCATTTGTACAGGAGACTTTTTATATCCCTGATGTGAAATGTAAACTTGAATAAAGCTCTTTATCTCCTTTTTAACAGTAGATTGTCCTTTGGAAGTCTTTAGAGAATGATTTTGGGAAGTTTGAAAGGTGATGTCGGTTACTACCAATAGGCCTCTTGAGGAAGTTTTATCTCCCTGGGTGGTTTTTTTCTTTTTTGGTGTAGTTTAAATCACTGATAAGTTTTATCTGGGCTACTGCATCATGATGCTTTATATTCCCATTCTCTCCTTGACTGGCAGCTAAAGATAAGATTGATGACAAAGATACTGTGTGGCTGGCAGTGAGCATGCTGTGATTACTGTGTTGTCAGAAGCCAGAACTGAGGAAGGAACCCAGTTCACTCACTGATTTGCTGTGGTCAAATCTGGACACAGCTAAACTCACTTAAAAGGAAGGGCGAGGAAGTGGATTTTCTTTCTAATAAGCCTGAAAATAATGAAAACATTGTTAATAATGCGTAGATTAAGGTTTGTTTCTTTTTCTTGCATTTTTCAATTAATTTGCTGTAATCAAGGGCTAGTATGATGAGTGGTTCTGAAATCCTTAAATGCAGAGAAGTTTCTGAAGGCTAGATCTATGCCAGGAGGGGATAAATATTGATCAGACAATGTATATTATTTTGTGGTTACTTGAATTTCATATACTACAGAAAGGAAAAAAATGTTCTAAGGCTTGGCTTAATTCTCATTTTATTACCAGTAGCCATCCCTTGCCTTTACTAAAATATACAGTCTGTGCTTGTGTCTTTTTATATTTCATAATACGATTTTTGTGGGTTTTTTTGCTTGGTTGGTTTTTTTTTTGTTTGTTTTTTACTGTTAACGAATGGTTTTAATGAAGTGCTGCATAAGAGGAGAAGCTCCATTTTAAAAGTGACCCAATACCTGAATAGTTTCATAACAAACCATTTTCTGTCTCCGCTATGTGGTTTGGGAAAACATTGCATCACTGCATGTGATGTTAGGATGGGAAGGAGCTGCATTCCTGATAGTGGTGCTGATGGCTGGCAGCAGCTGGCAGCCTGCCAGTGGCCATTCCTGGGCAGGGATTTGCAGGTGTTAGCGGGATGCAGCCGCTCTCTGCCAGTCCTTTTGGGGACACTGCTATTATATTTTGGTTGCTCTGGTCTTTTTTCCTTATTTCATTTCCTTTTCCGTTGTTCTCGTTTTCCTCCTGCCTCTGTACTGTAATGATGACAGTGTGATCACTTCTGTGAAGAATAATTGTAGGAACGTCAGTGCAGGAGCAAGTCAATGGCCGTTCATGCTGGGCCAGATTTGCGAACTGAAATATGGGCAGAGAATCTGTGTTTTCTTGTTCAGCAAGTCTGTGTCTTGCTACATACTCGATTGCAAAGCAATAGCTTTTCTTTGGTAGTGCTAACCTTTAAAAGTACTTAGTAAACTCTCCTTTTGCTTAAGAGAATGTGAAACCTTCATGTATGAAAAATAAGCTGTTTTATAACTTCCAAATTATTATTTGATTCCCTTTTGAGATCAGGATGCTAGAGCATACAATGCCAATTACACTTTTTAAAGATTTATACTGGTTTTCATGGTTTTGTTTCTTGAAGTACTTAAATATACTAAATATACCTGAGTCATGTCTATGTTTTTAAATACTCCATATAAAGTAAAATAAAGCTTTGATGAAGTGCTTTGTTTTTTTTTTTCTAATGGAAAGTTGAAGAAACTTCAGAAAAATTAGTCCAGAACAGCTTTTCTAAAATCTGCTAGTAGGTAACTGGAAAGAATTGTTACGCTATCTAAAGAACTGATGGACTAAACTGAACTGTGATTTTAGGTAGTATTAGGAGACTAGAAATTATAATGAGAAGAAAGGCAGGCTGGGCAAGTAAAGGTGATTTTTAGGGAGGGTACTATCTCATTTTTACCAGTAGCCAAATTAAACTTACTAATAGCATCCCTATTTATTAGTATGTTTAGCATAAACATGCTTCATCTGTGCTATTCCTTAGGACATAGTTTCTAATCCAGTCACTCTGTGGACAGCATGAGAAGAAAGCAAGAGACACAAAATCTATGGACATTTTACTTTCATTTACTTACTTACTGTTATTTCTTCTGTGAGGAGCAGCTTATGTTACACTCCATGCTGGTTAGAATCTGCTAGCTAGAGTTTCACAACCTCCTTCACAGTAGCAACAGTTGGGTGCTTGGGCAAATAGAATTGATTATGTCGTGGGTTTTTTTTTTTAAGCTTAATTGCAAAACTCCAAGTCAGTTTTGTCTTTGAACTCAGTCTCCAGATACGGTTTTTGCATAAAAACAGTGTCCAGTAGGACATTGGTTAGTAGGCAGGATAAGCTGAGCTTGGTGTTTTTAAGGGTGCCACTGTAAGGAATTCTCAGCGTCTTGGCATCTTTGATATACTAAGTTTTGAAGCATTATTGTCATATGGTTTTCACTTTGGCATACTGAAAGTGGTTTCTTAACAGTAAGAATAGCCTTGGTTCAAATTATTTTGTGTAACTGATCTCCTGCCAGTCAAAATTACTGTTTAAGTTTATTTGGAGATGTTAAGTATTAACAATCTTTAAGTGTTATTGCCTGAAAATGTTGACTGTTGCTGGAGAACAGTTTAACCTTCTGCTCACCATAAATGGCTCAGCATTAAGAAAAGATCTGAACATAGACATCAGTAGAGGGACTTGGCCATTATGAAGTTACATAGCATTTCAATTCCTGCATGGAGATGCAATAAAATAAATCTGGTTTTATATGCAAAGTGACAGTGCTGTAGCAATGCAAATGACAATTATGATTATAAAAGTACTTATTTACAGTGGAATTAATTTCTAGTATTGTTTCATTCAGACTCTGAAGGGAGCTCGTCTCATTTATTTAGATCGTTTATTTTGTCATTCTAGTTTATAACTTTCGTTGTTTCCTTTAATCCTCAGAAAATCTGTACTGTTGTGTGCTTCCTCTGTGCTCACTGACTTGAAAAGTAATTTTCAAAATCAATGTATAATTATTATTTTTTAAATTAGATACAGCCAGTCTGTGTAAGTAAATGATGCATATCATGCTAACACTGATAGGACATGACATAAAAACCTGTTAAGCCTACCAATGCTGAGAACCTAATGCCTGAATTTGCCTCTTTTTGTAGTAATAAATTATCTCTACTATTAGTTGACCTGAGATTCAATGAATTGTTCTCAGTTCCTTGTGAATTTTAATGGGAGTTAAGAAATCAAAATACCTCTTTCTTTATACATAACCAATGCAATTATTCCTATGTAAACAACCCTATAAATGTAACAGAAAACAGATAAGGCTTTTAGGGTTCTGCAGGCAGCCATGGCATAGGCGAGTAGGTTTGACATATCCATAGAATTATTTCACTCATCACAAAGTAAGGATTTTTTCCCAGCATTCTATGTTGACCTACATGTGCTGGCTACACCAAAAAAAAAAAAAAAAAGCAAGGAATAGCTCAAATACATGTGATCCTGATCACCTTTCTATGGCAACAGAAAGGTTTGGTCCTCATAACTAGTTTGACCATCTGCTTTTCTGTGGCTGAAGGCAAATTCTTTTTCCTTTTTTTTTCTTCTTTAAAAAGTAAATTGCTTATAATCTTACTATTTTCTGTCATGTTGGCTCAACTAAACCTAACTTGTCCTAATGCTACAGCGGGGAACTTGCTGTTTTAACTGAAATTGGATGGATAAAATGCATGCACATTAAATCTGAAAGCCTGTGTATTTATCCAGTTGTATTACTGCTTCTCAACTTTCTGAAAAAGATCTTGTACTAGAGCTCTGATTAGCAGGCGAAGCTACTTCTGTCTAGCAGACAGATAGTGTCACAGAAGCAATCCATCTGTGACTAAGAATTACATAGAAACAGAATACAGAAGTTGCTGAGGAACTGAGAAATGCAAAAACGTGGATATAGTCACGCATATGTCTACATGGGGCGCTCAGTGGAAAGGCAATATTCCACATCCTTTCTTGTTCCTGTGCTAGAATAGTTATGCGGGAATCTGTTTTCATGAAATTCCTGGATGAGTTTAGGCTGAGGGGACAGGGAGGCAGAGAACGCTGAAATATTGAGTACTTGCCATTTGAGGTCTTATTTCAACATCTGAGTCTCTAAAAATTCACATTTCTCTGTTGAGAATCCTAATTTGTCTCTGCTGGGTGTTTGCTGCTTTGGATGGCACTCTGGAGAGTGCCGGTCATATCACCAGGTGCCTCTAATTGGATTAGACGGTCCCACTCCTAGCCCTTTTCTAAGGAAGATTTATCCTGGCTGCCATTTCAGAATATAATTTTGAACTATTTTTATATTTAGATTGGATGAAAGCTGTGAGATACCTGCAAAATGGAAGGGGCTTTGATCCTGTCTCCCTTGAAATATTTATATGGAAGAAAAAATGGTTTTTAGAGCTTCCGAATCACAGAAGCCAAGAGCTCAGTTGGATGCCAATTAAATCTCTCCTGACTTGCTTTCCTGTTTGCCATTTGCCCTTGTTTATGTGGACAATGCAGATGCACATGCTGCTTGGTGAATAAGCACTGTGTTTTTATTTATTGTGGCATGTACTTAAATTATTCTGTAGTTAGAAGTATTAGAGCCAGGTAATCAGAAATTAACTTCCATAAAATTTGTGATTGCCTTTTTTCAATGTGAATGTGACTTCACTGCTGCTAATAATATTTTTTCTCTGCCTTTTAATATGTGAAATTAACCTATAATTCTGGGTTAATGCCCGTGCTTAGAAATTCAGTGGTGTTTCATTTATCACTTTATAAGTTTGTGTACTACTTCAAGATTTCAGAAATCTCAATTACATTTCTAGCTATTTAGCTGCTATGGTGCACATTTATTCTACGTAAGTGTTGTAGAATTTTTCCTTTGGGCATAGCCTAGAATAAATTTTTTCATCTCTGTCATCCTGCAAAATGGTAGGAAGGTTTATTTCTGTATTCTGTTTTTTAACAGAATTGTTGAGCTAGCTTTGAAAGACTAATTCTCCCTCAATCACTAAGAGAACTGTTTCATCTTAGGTCCCCATATCACACTGTCAAAACGTCTTCCATGATAGGTAGATGATGTCTTTCTTTTGCCTCATGACCTTATGAAATCTTTAGATACTGAGGCAAATCAATTGCAAACGTATATTCGTGATCTTTTCCTCTTACTTCCTAAGTAATTATTTCAGCCACTGGATGGTTTTAAACATTTTTTTCCTGAAGGTCTTTTTTCTTTCACCTTTTCTTGTAAGAGAGGTGAAATATTTGTAACTTAAAAAAAACCCAAAACTGAAACAGACTAACACCCCCCACCCACTAAACAGGCTCATAAATGATTAGCAATTTTCTAAGGGGCTTGAACTATATTTTTTTTCCCCCAGAAGGTATATGCTTAGCTATTTCCGTTTCAGGAAAAATCCAGGCTACTTAAGGCATTACTAAGAAACTTTGTAACTTTAATATGTACTATGAATGGTAATTATTTCTACAACTTTAGCTAATATTGGTTCTGTGGCAATAAAGTAGTAGAACTCTGTAACTGACCAAGTTTATAATCTTTGAAATTTTCTGAAGTTTAATTCTGTTATCTTCAAATTTTATCTGATAAAAAGGTAATCTTAGCCAAAAAAAGAAGTTGTTTTCATTCCTTTGAATGGACAAAGCAGTAATGATGCTGTCAAACACCTGAGGGTACTTCATCCAGCATTAGTTTGGAGCTGCTTGTGGGTTAGATTCAGTGTCTGTGCAGTGTCAGTTTTACCTGGCAATAAAATAACTCCACCTCTGAAGAAGGGTCTTCAGGCCATTCTACTAGAAATAGCTGGGGAATGCCCTAGAGCTTGGAAACAAGGTCCTTCTGATACATCCATAAATGGTGACAGTTCTGAAACTGGAAAACTCCTTAAACATAGTTCTACTGTGAAAAAGACATAGTCTTGACTTGTGTAAGCTGATGTATTAACACATGGAGTAAAATTCTAGTGAAGCTAGTGCAGTTTATAGGATTTAGGTGTGTTAAAGGCAAAGGTTATGTTGCATCTTTTCCTAGTAATTATTTTTCAAATTAAAAAAGGCTTTGTTTGAGGGTCTTATGTTGATTACTAAAAATCCTGAAATAAGAATGTATTTTACTTCCAGTGGAGAGCAAGCTTATGTTAGAAAAATAAGCAGGGGAGAAATCCCTCTCAGCCCCCTAGGGCTGATGAATAACGATCTCATGAAAGGATTTATATAATATTCCACTTCTATAGTATTCTGCACTTTGCTCAAGACTTCTGGTCCAAACTGTAAAGCTTTTTTGTTAATTTGCTTGTGACATATTCAGAAAAATGCATGCCTTATTGATCCTTTTGGGGAGGGCAATTGCCAAAAGCAAACTGTGTTCTAAATCAAATATTAGTCTGTGAGAACACATGGTGGAAGCTTGGGTGTGTGAAGTTGGGTGTGAGTGGGTTTTTTGGTAGGTTTTTATTTTTGGCCTGTCTGGCAGCAGCACTCAACCATCCTTCAGAGGGCTTTGTTTAGAAATTATGGCAGAAAGTATTTCATAAACTACCAAATTTGAAAAGCCAGTAAGTGCTAAATGGAGTTTTTGTTTTGTGATGGATGACCTGTATAACATTGTGTGGTTTGTCTTTAGCTGTATCATTTATTTAAATATGTGTTAAGTGTTCCTTAATGAAGCCTCATCAAAAAGAGTTTTACATGTTGCATTTCTGAATGGAGTGGTAATTTACATGTTTGAAGTATGAAAAAAATAATGAACGTTTTTGTTTCTGCTGTGCTCTGTAAATTAAGTTGCATTTACAGTGAAAGGGACATAACAGTTTGGTTTTTTCATATGCAGGGATATTTTTTGGCCACTTGGCATAAATGAGGATAATGGCCAGAACATGGGCAAAGTTAACTGTAAAAGATGATGCCATGCTCTAACTCTTCATCATAGCAAAGTGGCTGTGAATTTTTTTTTTAATTTCCTTTAAATACTTAGGAAGGAAATACTAAACCACTAGTACACAGAATACAACTCATTACAGGTTCTCCTGGGGAAAGCTGTGACTGAAGATGTGGCAGTTTGCCTCTGCTGCTGCAATGTAGCTGCATGGTTCTGAAAGTATAGAACTCTAATCTTTCTTAGCATCCTCTCTCTCTTTTTTTTTTTTTTTTTTTTTTAATTAGGATATTTCTAGCAAGTAGAACCTTGTATTTTTATTCTTATTCAGACACCTGTCTGTACTATGAACCTCATCTTGCATCTCTTGGGCTTAAGTTGGCTTTTTCTCAAGCCAGTCATACAGAGTGAAAAATAAAAATCAAACTGCAGTTCATATTTGTTCCTTGAAATAATGTTTCCTTGGGTTGAAGCCACAAAAGAATGAAAACTGAATGGATAGACAAAACCAGAATTACATGAATGAGATTACATGCCTGACCTAGTTTTCATAGACTGCACAGGCTTGAATGACTGCAGGGGCAGCATTAGAAAAATATGTTAAAATGTGTAGATACCATTTGATTTTTTAATTATGGTGGTTTTTTAAGATTTGAAATGCAATAATCATATAATGTTTGGTTTATTTATTTTATATTGAAGCTAATAATTATCAATAAAAATTTATCAAATAGCCTTCTTGCTTCATTGAAGCACATTGATAGCCAGGTTTAAGACTGAGGTACAACTACATCGATTGGTAAACACTAAAAGCAAGGACTTCATACTCCTTAATATTACCTGTGAAGAATAAATTATCTTTTCATTGCCTAGCTAGACTGGGATGGACAGTACTTCAAAGGGGACACAAGAGGAGTACTAGAAAAACATAACCAAACCTCAAACAAATAATGCAGTTCTTCCTTGTTACTGGTGTTATTATTTTTTTTTTTAATTAAGATAAGTGAGGCCAAGTTTATAGACCTGTTGGAACTTATTTTACCCACTTGATTTGTAAAGACTGCTTTATATGAAAAACCAGGGTTACTGCTGTATGTGCTTCGTCTTTATTTATTTTAAAATTTTATTTGCATTACTCCTCATTTACACTGCTATTACCACACGCACAGTAATGTTCTAGAAAATATAGGTAATGCCAGAAATCTAAACTTGAATAAACTGAAAACTGGGACATATCTTTGGCAAATAATGATGTGGTTTGAGGACATTTTATCTCTTTTTGATGGCTTTTGGAAGAACAGAGCTAATATAAGAGATAATAATTTGCAATTATAATAATTCCCAGAGCTGCTGAAGTTAACCTTTATGTTAGGAGGTATTCCATAACCACATAGCATCTGAGCCAGGAAAATAACTTTGTTTTATCATTAGACTTCTATGCCCTGTGTGGGAAATGCAATTTCAAATGTTTTCAATACACACGTATATGCATTGTAGAAGTGGGAGCTCTTACAGATCTGAACTCTTTGACATAAAAAAAAGAGAGAAGCAAGTAGTGTAACACTGGACTAATTAATAAAAAGTTCCAGCTTTCTATGATAAATTTGCTAATAAAGAGTATAGAAAAGCACAAGCTGGAGGAAGTAACATGCTAGTGAATGGAGGTTTGGATGTGAATTACTTGTCAGTTGTGATAATTTTCTTCCTTGAAGGGGGTTACACTTTCTGAGGCTGTTGCTTCTTCGTGTATTTTGTGTTTTTAAAACTCTTAAGTTAATGAAGGACAGGTATTATGTACAATAATAAACTTTTGAATGGTGTCCATTTTCAAAGCCCTGGTTGTGCTTGGAGATCCAAAACACAGTTGGTACACATAATATTTGATAGTTTTTCAGTTTAGGAAAGAAAATCAAATACTTCCTGCTGTGTAGTATGGGACATTTGTCCTGCCTATGCCAACTGAAATTTTACTTGGAATTTGTTTGTCTGTATGTTCATTGTCTTCTTGTTGTAGTCTTTGAATTGTATTTCTCTGCTGTTTTTTTAATGGGATATTTTTATAAGCATCAGGAATACATTATTTTAAACCATCTGCTAATTTTAGAGAATGCTCTGTTCATATTTAGTTAAAAGCTTTGAGACTAGCACTGACCCACCCTACTGTAGGACAGAAATGAATTTCTAAAGGATCATACTATACTCGTTTTTTTTGCTTTTATATAGATCAGTAGACTTTTTCGAAGGAATTATAATTTATTTTCTGAAACGTGACTGAAGGTGGTTCTTAGGCTTCAGCTGTGTTTTCCATCAAACACCACTTTCTTGGAAATGCCATAGAAAGAATTAGAATTCCAAAAAGAACAGCTGAGAAAAGCTGCCTTACCTAAAGCTATTTCTGGGAAAACCTCTACAGAGAGAAGCAGCTTTACCGACTTCCACAGTATTTAAATAAGTAAAGATTTGGAGTTGGTTAGTTTCTTCATAATGAGTACTTGGTGCATTACATAGCTCAGAAACCACTGCAGTTGCCTTTGGATTTATCTCCAAGCATGCTGAAAAGAAAGAAAGGAATTAAGTCAAATTCTCGTGATTCTCTTTTGTGCAATCTTCTAACAACTCCCATTTTTGAAATGTTGCACATCTTACTGCAATTTAGGTAGTTTCCCCTCTTGGAACCCAGAGCTGGAATTCACAGCTGCCCTAAAGCCAGTGTTACTGGGAAATGCCTGAACTCCCTTGTGTTTCAGTTTCTTTGTTCCTAAAACAGGAGTAATGCAAATCTGAGAGGAATCTCTGACTTTTTATTTAGTTAGTTTTCATATCGTTACCTGAGGACAGTACAGACAGCAGTTGTACACTGTGATTAAAGCATATTATTTTGTGGGAAGCAGTAATCTTGCCAGGAGAATGTTTGGATGCAAGTTTCTGTACGTTTCTTGCTTCCATGTATTATTTGTGCAAAATTGCAGGTAAAGCCTATATTTTGGTTCATCTTTCTCTCAGAGATTTCAATCTTGTGCATTTTCAGATTATGTAATGTTAAGAGCTCTTTTTATTTTTCATCAGAGAATCGCCATAGAGACATCATTTTCTCTTCTAGTGCTTTGTGGATGCATCAGAATTTTGTCTTTCACTTAAAATAAAAACGTGTTTCTAGTCCTTTTAATTCTGATTTTTCAGGAAGTAAACCATATAACATGATAAAAAGGTGTAAAAGTCTGATGTGCAAGAAGAAGGGGAGTATTATCTTCATGATAGCCCGGGCAATTGGAACGTGCAAGACCAAGTCTTTTAATACCTCACCTTTCTTCATCTTCCTTATGTATATGCAAGGATGGTATTTTCACACAGTATATCTAGCTTTTATTTATTTGTAGACAGAAACAGGCTTTGGATTTGGGAAAGCAGTATACTTGTTTTTTTGCTTTAAACTCCTGTCTCCTTCTCCATCTTGCTCGTGTTATAATTCTTGTAAGGGAATTTCAGTTTCAGTTAACTTTTTTGTACAGAATCCCAGGACAATAGTATTCATTCATTTCTTCTAGTGAGTTTTGTAATTAAAATGCAATACAGCTGTTTATAGTCTGCAGTAAAGTGGTTTTTTTTATGTTGAAGACTATACTGTTATGACTTAGCCCTTAAAATAAGAACCAGTTGTGCTACACGGTGTTAGGCAGTATTAGCTGCATAGACCTTTTATGATTGCCTCAGAGCCTATAGAGAGTTCTGAAAATAATAACTAAAAATTACAGTAAACGGTATTGATCCATGGAATGAAAAGTGTTTGCTAAAGTGTCCTTTTCTGTCACTTAGGATTTTCCTCCAACTTGTGCTTTATATGGTGAAATTGTCCTAACTTGACTTCCATGAAGGAGCAATTTTTGGGTTTGAAAAGTTCAAATATCAGAGTATTGGAGGGACAAATGGGAAGAGATGGGATTTAAGTGATCTCCCCCACCCCCAAATCTCCATAAAGACAGCTGAAATGTTGAATTATTACAGTGTGACATAAAAATATCTCTGGTTGCTAGGCAATGATGAGGATTTGTTCTATAGGAAACCAGATTTGTGTTGCCCAGGATCTAAAATTGTATGCCTGTTCTGTGTGTTTGTTTCTCTATATATGAATGCATGTGTGCATATGTATATATACGTACATATATATGTTTACTAAATTCACAAATAAGTACGAGCTTGCAAGTTTGTATGCACTAGTAGGTTGTTTTTTTTCCTTAGATTTCATATGCAAGTATAGCAAAGACTTATTCGTTCCAAGCCCTCACCTTCTTGACATGTCTGGAGTGCCTCAGTTCTCCCAGTTTTTGTTTTTCATTTTGCATCTCCTGTTTATTATAGCTATTAGATATGCTCCTTAACTATGCAGAAATCTCTCCTCAAAAATAAAACAATCTGAAAAAAACCCAAGGGAAAAAAGAGGGAGAGACATTTCCATTTTAAAAATACTGGAATGCATAAGTTATGGGTTCTTTGACAACTTAAATATCATAGATAGTTGCTGGTATATCAGTGATGTAAGAACATAGAATCTTATTATAATATGGAAATAAAGATATTGTGGAGATATTTTAGTGAAGATAAAAATGTATTTGAATTAAACCAGTAGGTTTTGTCTCCTTAGGCTTGCTCTTTGGTTTCGTTCCCTTTTTTCTTGATTTCACAACTGTTCACTTTTTATTATTGTTTTTGTCTGATCCACTGTTAGGTAATTACCATGAGTTTGATAGATTTCAGATTTTTTTTCTCCTTTGACTTCCTTTAAAGGTAACATTAGAAACTTTGCTTTGACTTCCCTGTGTTCTAATAATACAGGGATGAGCCAAAGCTTTAGTTTCCTCAGCCACCCTCTTAGGCTCTCCTGTAGAGCTGTATCTGCATCTCAGGCAGTCCTTAGAGCCAGGTAGGTCTAAATTGACTACAGTAACAATGCTTGCTGCTCCTAGAAGGAGTCTGAATCTCACCTTTAATTGGCAAGTTTAGTCATGCGCGTGGAGCAGTACGATTTCTTCAGTGCTTATTTCTCCATCTGCAGAGAAATGTGCTGCTGTTCTTCTCTTGCTTTTTTTTTCAGAATTGCATGGCAATGTGAGCCCGCACCTCAAACCTAAATACTCTACAGACCCAACAAATTATAAGAGAATTTCTGTAAACAGGAAAATTAAAATTCCTTTTGGCATACTGATTAAGCCTAGAGCATATATAAATTGGGTTTGACAGTGGCAAGAATAAGAGCTAAAATAGAGACCTGTTTTGCACTTCGTAAGAGGGAAGCATAACAATGGGTGAGGAGTGTGTCAAACATTGCAAAGGGGCGGAATACATATTTATCAGCCTCTTTGAACAGAGTACTTGCGCTTCAGTTTCATCTGCTGCTATAAAGAAGCAGTATCAGAGCGTGAAATTGGCAATCAAGTAATACATATGCCATAGCCAAAAGCAAAACAATTAGCTGCACGAATCCACAGTTTGTCTACTGATTCTATTACGTTTTCAGCTCCAAACTTGATGGTTTTTAACTCACTGAGCAGCAAAGGCAGTAAACAAAACTCATTTGCTGAAAAAGTATTATTCTAGCCTACAGCAGCAACTCAGCCTTGTAACTTTGGTGGGCAATATGGTGCATGTAGCATCTGTAGTGAATGGTGAACATGTGGTTCTGTATTGCAGACTAAAACAGATTAACTCTTGTTAAAATCAGTTGGAGCTTTGTACTCCAATATAGATCTTCATTTGTGGATGTGTTAGAAAGAACCATTGAGAAATTTAGTTCTGTATTTAAGACCGAAGCTCATGAGCAGTGCATGTAGGTCAGGATTGGATTTCATTGCCCTTAAGAAGTGGAAGCATAGTTTATGATCATTTACACTGTGAACTACAAATATGGTCTTCTTATGAAGTGTTGGATTTTATAAAGTATCAACATATGTTAAAAAACCCAATTTGAGTCCATTATTATTTCTTTGCCTCCTGATAAAATTAAATCAACAGAAAATTGCAGTGATGGGTAAAGAAAATGGCTTTTTTTTTATTGCAGAAGCACATTTATAGATGCGGCATCTATAAATTATGGTCTGTAGCATAAAAATTGCCTAAGAAATCATTGTATTTCTCAAATGCTGTATATTAAGTAAGGAAATCTTAAGGCTTTTGGCATTTTTCCAGGCACAGTCATTTTGCTAGACTGTAATAAGGTGCACAGCATGCACTGGATCTCAGTTAATAACATTTATTTATAGTTTAAAGATGTTCCCTGTAGCCATGTTTTTGTGCTGTTTATTTGCTCTTGTGGGCAGTTACGAAGTAGCATCCACTGCTCTGTGAGAACAGGCACATATGGAAGGCAAGTCTTAAGCTCTGCCTTTCAAATCCTTGTGAATGGGGTTTTAATTCTGGGAGTTTAACCTATAATCAGTTGTAGCCACAAATTCCAGTGGAAAGGATCTTCATTTGGCATATCATGGTAACAGCCAGCTGTCCCTCAATTACAGAATTATGCTTTCTATTTCAGCCTTCTTAAAACAGAGTTAGAGAATGTTTTCCCTGATGTTTGTCTAGAGACAGTTTTAAAGAGGAACATGTGAAACAAATGAAAAAAGAAGCAGCACCAGATTTAATGCACATGCCATGTGACTTCTTAAAGTAATCAGGTATAGATATTTCTGTTCTGTATCTTTTTTCCCAAGATGTTACAGTGGAGCAAATGTTACAAGAATCAAAACAAACCTGTACAGGCTAGATTTTATTCATAGGCTCTAAGTCACCAGATTTCTTCTGATTTTTTATTTTTCTACTTTTCTTTAGCTCTTTTTCTTTTACCTGGAAGTTGATCATACAAGGAGGATATTCCTTGATATAGTCTTACGTGTAACTTGAAATTTCTGACACAAAACTTGTATTTGTATTGTGACAAGCGACTGTAATCCTTTTAGCTGTACTGATTCAAAGCGTTTACTTTCTTTGAGGGCTTGTTTGCCCTGCTTTTTCCTTTTGAGTAGTTAAACCAAGGCCAGACATTATTGCCAGTAATCTAAGTAAGTAATTCCCATTTATGGATTAGGAACATAATAAACAGCTTTGTATTAAGATAAATATAGCCAAATATTCTCTTGCAAATGGTAGCTAAGAATGGGTGCCTATAGAAGAATACTTAAGCAAGTCTGGCACATATAATTGTCCCTCCTTTTCCTTTCCAAGTGTTCAGCTGTTTGCAACTTGAATGATTTTTATGAGACTTGTATAGTTGGTGTGCAGTAAAAAACTCATGGCTGATTTCTCTTCCATAAGCTTGTTCAGTGTCTTACTGAACCCAAACAGATCCAGAGCAGCAAACTTCAGTTTTTCCAATTGAATGTAGTGTGGTGACCAAAACCATTTAATTTTTATAACTAATCTTCTTGATGTAAAGGTTGATACAAGTCCAAAAATTATGCAATATGAAGTCCAGGGCAAAGATAAGTGATATTAACATTTCTGAAAGCAAAATTTAAGCTTTCTGAATTTAAGGGGCTTTTCAGAAAATTGCATTTTATAGGTGATTCATAGACACTTGCATTTCCATGTGTGAGAGGAGAAATTTTTGGTTTTCCCTTGTTCAGGCTAAAGGAATGCAGAAACTTTATCAGTGATATACAACTGCTTGAGACTCTCTGATCAATTTTCTTCACTACACAAACCAAATCCCCAAGGGTTGCAATCAGACTGAGTAGGAAATAGCTTCTTTCCTGCCCTTTTCTACATGTCTGCATTCAGTTATCGTAGGAAATCTGTTATCTAAGCAAAGCAGAAGTGGGTGGAAGACATGGTATTGCTTGATCAATAAAATCCAGCTGTTCTAATCTTGGGTTTTTTGCTCATCCTACATGAAGGACTTTCATAATTTCTTTATGTAAGACTAAATAAGAATTGGTAGCATTTTTTGTTTTTTGGTTTTTTTTCTGGTAGATAAGTATTTGTAAATGCATTTTCACATCACTATACTATACATTCACTTCACTATGCTATGCTTCACTTTTGCTATTTTTCAGGTGAAGCTTCACATAACCTTTAGCTTATGTTCCTATTGAAATAATTCTGATGACACTTTGTTAGTGGAGATTAGAATTGTTCTGGTAGATTTTTAAGCACTTAGTCAAGTGATAGTTTAACAACTATAACTACATTGTATGATATAGTAGTTTGTCACAGTTGTTGGAACAACTTAAAATGGTAACAAAAATTTTGTATGTACATACTTTACTACAGAAATGTTTCTTGATGTGGAAATATATTCAGAAGGAATTCAAGGTACAGCTAATTATGGAAGAGAGAACTTTCAGGAATGGGTGCACTTGGGTGTTTGTTTATTTCACAGTAGGTTGCTGAATTGCTCATCAGAAGGAAAATTAAGAAGAATCACTATCAATATTCTTTTTAATAGGTTCCAAATAGTATAATTTATCTTTCCAGCATATGGATGGAAAAAAGGAATAAAAAAGGCTGAAGAATTAATATTCTTTGACTTGTATGATCTCTGAGCCATAGGTTGTTGAGTTTATGGTTAGCAGATAGAGATATAAAGTATATTTCCAATGTGTATTTTGAAAATGCTAAAAGAATATAAAACTAATCTGGGAGAGAATTCTGTATGTTGTGGAAATCTCTCGTGTAATTTTAAAGAATGAAATTCAAACAAGTTGTTTGGTGTCTAAAAAAAATGTATTGAAATGGCTCCTCAGTGTTTTTATATATTATTTGTCTTAAAACAGAGTAGCTGTTAAGTGGAACAGCAATGCTAGCTGCAAAGGAAAAGGAAACCAACGAGAACAACAAAAACATGCTCCAAGGAAAATCCTTTCATTCATTAATTTTTTAAGTATTGAGTGAGTACTATTTGAGTTCAGTGAACCAAATCTCAGCATCTGAATTCAGTCTGATATAGGTACATTGTATTCCTAATTTAATCAGAATCAAAAACCCCCAAACAAAAACAACTCCCCAAATAAACAAAAAGCCAACCAAAAAACCCTAAAGCCTAAAAAATTGGGAAAAATAAAAATAATGTTTTAATATAGGTAAAAAAGTAGTGATGAGTCCTAATTGGCCCAATAAGAATTTAAAGACGTATGTCATCTTGTGTTCCTAGAGCTGTTTCCCGTGGTATGTTTATTTAAGAAATGTGAAAGTACTCAGTAGTAGAGCTTCCAGGAACAGCCTTCTATGTTTTAGAAACATACATTTCTAAAGCATTGCTGCTAAATACTGAATGAATGGCTATCAAAAGACTGTTGGAAAATTTCCGTGTAGTTTTTTATTTGTTGCTTTTAACTAGGTAGCTGTTAAAGAACATTTTGGTACCACTTGAACTCTAGAGTAATGCTTCAGAAATGCTTAAGGAGATTTTTATATGCCTTGGTGAAATGTTGCTTTCCTTAGGATTGTATCAAGGACTGGGCATATCACCTTTGTGCTTGCAATCTGGTGATTAACGTGCTTAACTGGTTACAGTACTGGTTAATAGTGATAATTTAGCTTGTTGAATGCTGGATTTTAGCAAAGCTGAGGGATAAGTTGAGATCTGACTATTTGGGAATCATAGCACTCTGCTCCTGATTATCTTTAGTCTAATGTTCCCTTCTTACTTTCTAGGCTACCAAAAAAAAAAAACCCACAAACTACTTCTGTATAGTTCTCAGCCAGTGGTTTAGTCTTAAATTAAGAGATGTTGGGTTCTTACATACCATGAGTTTCTGAAGTATTGCAGTCCTCTGTTTATTTCTAAGTTATTAGCTTCTGCTTCCTAAACCTCTATATGGAAAAATAAAAATATATTTGGAATGTGAAGTTTTCTTTCTGTTATCCATAAGGCTGAATTTATTTTCTTTACAGGCTGTAGTATCAATTCTTTGGATAGAAAAAGAATAAAGTGTAGTCCTTGGTATGGCAGGCAGGAATCCAGGTTGATTTCAACTGCTGTATGCAGGAGTTTCTCAAACATGAGCTGAAGTAGCAGTTCCATTTTTGGCTGAGAATATTTCAGAGACAGTTATTCCGAAAAATGTTATTCACGTGAAAATGGATTTCCTCATAACAAGAACAATATTTTCTTGTGCTTAGAAGACTAGGATGCATGGATAAAGCTACTTTCCTGATTTATGCACTTTTGCTGTATCTGGGAACTGTCTATCTGCTCTTATTTTATTACTTCCAAGATTGAGTTTCTGGTAGCAGACACAAGGAATTAATCTAAGAATTAAATTGGCAGTGTGCCTTCTAAATGGCAACTTTGTTGCAAGGGTGCTTATGATGAGACTCAGTCTAGCAAAAAAACCTGCGAAAACTTGGTTAGGAACTAGACTGGATTTTATGATGACCCTTTCCATTTAGTGAAAGGGAGAAAAATGAGGACATGGACTAAATGTACAGTCCTGAGAAGTACTGTGTTTTCTACCCCAATGGAAACTAATTAGAATACGAAATTGTCAGAGGATCCAGACTATAAGGAAGGCATTTTTTGTATATGCCAAGTAACATGAGGTTATTTTGAAAAATGACCTAAAGGACGCACAAACGATTTCTCAGAATTAGGTTTAAGTCTGTGTGTGGTTAATTTAGGAAGGCAAAGGATTCTGTTTATATACACAGTGTGAGAGAGGAAGGCTGTTCCTTTTATTAGTGCTATAGCTTAAAACATACGATCTGATTTCAGATAAGTAATGATCACAGTATGAAAGCTTTTCCCTTTGAGATAATGTAACTTATTTGCACACTTGAGATTGATTAGTTAATTGGGTTTGTCAGGTTGCCATCTTAAGTTCTAAAATTCTGCTTCACTTTTAAAGAAGGCACTTTGTCCCATAGCTGTTTACCTTTCTGGTCTCCAAATGTTCCTTGGTGGTAGAGTGGAGTAAAACTCCCAAACCGTATTAGTAATTGCTGCGTGCAAAAAGCAGTTCCAATTTTACAGAATCAGTCTTTTGAAAGAAGCAATTGAGTGAAAATGAGTGATTTTTTGGTATTCAGTTAGTAGTAATGATGTTAATATAGGTTGTTTTTATTCACAGGATTAGTACAGTGATTTCAGTTTGAGGGGAAAAGCTATAATAAGTCGACACTTTTATGTTTATTACTTGTCTGACAGTGTCCAGACCTGATTATCTGAGTGAACTCTTGTTAGTTTCAAGGTGTTTGCTAGAGAGTAGCAGAAGTAAAACATTTCTTTTTCAAAATAGAACTTTTTTCTTATGTATTACTGTATTTTTGCTTTTCCTTTGCTCAGTGTGTATGAGGTAACCATGAGTTTTATTTCTATTTATGTGATGTTTTCAGTAGTATGTTTTGCTTTACAATGTGATGTTATAATTTGGATTTTTGTGCACATCAGAGAAATATTTGTAGTATTTTTTCTTCCTAGGTGAGGATGAACATGTATCCGTACATCTTCATTGACACAGAAAATAAAATCAGGCTTCAATGTATTTATCATTTGTATTTTGTTTTGTTATATTTTTATTTATAGAAAAAAATCCAAATTGTACTATTATTTATCTTGAGCAGTTATATGACCTGTGATGAATTAGCAAGTGACTACTTTTATTTGGTCTGAGTTCAACTTCCCACATACAGAAAGCTAAACTTCATTGAAACACAATAGTGTGTCTTTAAGCTTGTTTTGCCTACAGATCACTCTGTTTTCTGTTTTTAGAAAAGTTAAATGAAAATAGCACATACAAAATTAGGCAATGATGATGAGAGCAAACTGTCCTAAGAGGTTAGAGAAAGTAGTCTGCATTGATTAATACGTGTGTTTTCTGCATCCCAAGGCTGCTGTTCCCATTCCTGTTAATAATGTTACAGAATGCTGTTTTTTTCTCATTCCTCTTGCACAAAAGATTTCATTACTTGCTTAGGCAGATTTTAGTTTGTTGTTCTGCTTCCCAAGTGTCAGCTTTGTGGTAGCTGCTTACCCTGGGCATCCAATGCCTGTGCCTGAAGTGGTGCTGCACGAGCTGGATCGTGTGAATGGTACCCACGGGTGGTACTGACCCTTTGGCAGTGCTTCCCGGTGTCCACTGATGCTGCCAGGAGACCTCGTCCTTTTGTAGGCATGATAGCATGTTCTGCAAGAATGAGTGCTTTACTTTCATGTATTCCAAAAATCAAACAAAAGATCAGATTTACCACAAAAAGTGTCCAGTTGTTCTGATTACCTGTTTCTCTAAGGGAATTATATAAAGTAGAGGGCTAGGTGGAAGACTGCTAAAAAGTATGAGAAATCTTGATGTTATGTAGTAAAATTGGTTTTAAGTAGGAAAGAAAATTTTTCCACATTGCATCTATCATACAGAAGACTTCTTTATTTTAATATAAATTCTTAAATATTTTCCTTTGCATTTTGAACAACTAAATCCAAACCCTACTAAATTGACCAAACCAAAGTAATGTAACAGATTCTGTTGATGCTAGGTCACAATTAGTGTTTTGGTTTTTTTTAAAGTTGGTTTCAATTAAGAAATAAATGAAGCATAACTGATTTAAAAATAAAAATTGTTTCTGAATTACATTTGAGTATTTTTCTACGTGTTAATTGGCTGTGTATATTTTGGTGGGTTTGTGCATGTAAATTGGTGTGTGTGCTAGTATAGTATATGTTACCAGTCTTAAGAGAATATTCAGCAAGTAGGCAATGAATAATGCTTCTGATTACAAATTGATGGATTTCTACATGCAAGATAACCTTATATGCTCCCTTTGTCTCAGGCATGAACGTGTTGAGAATGTGAGAATTTTTTTGCTTTGGTCCTGGCAAGTTCAGTGTAACATAAGTCTTAAATTGTTACCTATTTTGACTGTAGTATCATTTCTCTTCTGAGATAATTTGTTCATAGAATCATAGAGTGGTTTGGGTTGGAAGGGACCACCTTAACCCAAAGAGGATGCATATTCATGCTAGAAACAAATACAACTGGGCAAACCTATTGCGATTTTCTCAGTATTGCCAGAAAAAAGAGGAAGTGATGTTAAAACTAATTTTCCTACTTGCAACCCTGCTATAGTGAGCAGAAACTTTTCAGTGAAACAAGTAAATCTTGTTAATAATAGATAATTACTAATTAGAAGCCTATGCAATATGTTTTGTTTTTTAATTTTGACGTTAAAATATATGTGTATTTGAGGTAAAATCAGGTTTAAAACTTCGAATATGAAATAATCATAAAGGCTGTTACACGTGAAATTTTTCTTACATAATTGAACACTTAACATTAATATTACATGTTAAAAATGTGTGTAAGGTCCTAGAGTGTCAATCAATACAGGTGATGCAATACATGAACCATAGCTTGTAGTTTTAGATTGCTGGAAAGTGGAGGAGGAGTCATGTCACAATAGTCAAGATAAGGGGAATCATGGGGACTTGAGTTGAGAGGGAAACAGGTTTACCCAAGCTAAGAAGAAGTTTCCCTTTACTTCTGCTAGAGAAACAGGAAAGAGGTGTAAATTCTTAACTCTTTCCTTTAATCCCTAATCATGTAGATATTCTTTTGTCAGTTTATTTGTACCCAGAAAACAGACTGTACATCTTCTTTTACTGTACATGGCTTAGGAAAAAAACAAGCAACAAAAAACAATAGAAAAAAAAAGTAAAAGCAAACACCAAAAAAAAACCCCTCCAGGCCAACACCCCAACAAAGAAACCCCACCATATGGAGTAATTTATAGAGCCATATGCTTTGTCCTGTCGCAGTGGGAATATGTGTTTATAGTTTCTGGCCCAGATCCTTATTGATCCTTATGAATCAATACACCTTTATTGTTTAGGTCACTGACTTGGCATTTCTTTAAGTTAAAAAATAAAATGAAAAAACAACCGAGCTAACCAGCCAAAATCCTCCTAGTTTTGTTCTGTCAATAACTAGGTTGCTACCCTGTATATTCTAATAGTCAAGACTATAACTTTGATTAGACCATCTGGACCATTTGTTGATAATGCTCTATAAGCTATGTTTTGATGGCAAAGACACATAGGAAGAGGAAGAAGTATAGGCTCTATGCTCTAGAGATAAGCCTGCATGCATTCATAAAAGTGAAAGCCTTTGTATTTTTTCATCTTCAGGGACCTCTGTGGAGTTTGTAGATTCAGAGGAGTTTGTGAAAGACTGAGTTGTCAGAGGTGGCATTTTTTGGATGTCTGAGTACATTTGAGTAAAAATACTGAAAGCATGAACAAGTCTGTTTTCTGAGAAAGTTTTGTCACAACATGGATATTAGCGTAGGCCAACAAGTGGAGAGGCCCTGAAACAGCTCCTTGTCTCTCAAGCAACTCAGTTCTAGTATCAAGTGTGTCTGTGCTAGAATCTTGTCTTAAGCCTAGAGGGTATCCTGGAGAGAGAGTGTGTGTATGTGAGTGAGTTAATTGTAAAACAAAGAAACAAGAACAAAAAACCCCCCAACAAAACAAAACCCCAAACTCACTGAGGGAATGAAGGAAAAATTTTGTTACAGTGAGTTGGGATTTTTTTTTTCAAGTATATAATTCTGTCATTACTTTTTTTCTGTGAATTATTCAATTTAATTTTATACTTTTGTACTGTTTTGCTCCAGCCATCTCATAAACAGCCTACCTAACAACAGTTTGAATCTGGCATCCAGCAGGGCTGACATTCTCATAATTGATATGCCTGTGTTGATGAAAAATTTCCCCCACTTAGATTCCAGCAGAACACTCTGATTACTGGGAGTGCAGAGCACAGCAGAAAATCATAAATTTTTAAAAATGTATTTTTTTAGATAATTGATGATCACTTCATTAAATATCACTGTTGCTAGGTCTCTGAGTAATGAAATAAAACATTCTTCTGAGCTCCAGGGTCTGGAGCACAGCAAGGCAGCGATGCCATCACTGGGATGCTGGGTGTCTTAGGACAGGAGGAAGCAAACTCTCAAAGCTCTATTCTAATAAACTAGAATTAATTGTCAACAGCTCTGTATAATCTTTGTAAGGAATTGGCCCTTTTCTTCATATTAGTTAATTGTCAGTATGGCCTTTGCACGAATTTTGTTGTCAGGAACAATATTTGTATTCATATGCCTTTTCCTACAAGATGAAGTGACTTGTAATGCAGTTAAGAATATCACTTATAATGGGAAACTTGGCTTACTTCAAACATAAATTTGTGGGGATTGATTAATTCTGTTTTCCTCCATTCTTCCTGCCATATTTGAGACTGTCTTTTGTTTCAGCAATTTACGTATGCGTGCTTTTACAGCTCAAAACAATGAACTTTCATTCTCCTTCTGGAGCTTGATTACTTGATCTGGTAGCTTTTATTATTCCATTGTCCCAGTTATGGTAGCCTTGCCACACACACTATTGGGTTTAGACCCAGCTTAATGGTATTTTTTCATTAGAATCATGTTTTGATTTTGTGGTAGCAAAAAATCTTTCCAGCAAGGGAAAAGGCTGTGCAACTATTTTGGTAATTTGGTGTGTTTACTTCTATAATGAATTATTTGGTTAAATGGTGACCTCAGTGCCCAGTGGACTATAGTATTATTCCTGCTGTCAGTGTTACTTTCAGTTTTTGGCTCTTTCCCTGCATTAGTATTGGCTACTATGAGACGTGAGAACTAACAAAAACATCTGTTGTCACCCTAGGAGGTTGGCAGGGTTTCAGCCAGAGTGTGTGTGCAGATGTCGATCATATTTTCACTACTCAGTACCATCACAATTGATGATGATAGTAGAAGATGCTCTGAAAGAATTGGAGACTTTAAGCCAAACTTGCAGGCATGGAATGACCAAGTGTTATGTTTGAAGGGAGTGGAAGGGAAGGAAACCTCAAAACCCCCATTCCCAAATCAAGCAAACAGAAAGTAAAAAAAATTAAGAAGGATGATACCTTCCTGTCTCCTGAAAAAATGGCTTAGATGTTAAATATTTTCTCTCAACATGCTCTACTTTGTCACTAGACACCTTATACTGAACTAATTGGGAGCTCAGAGGCTCTTTACTCAAACCCTACTGTGTTAGGAGAAACATCCCTTTGGCTGCCAGGACACACTGTTGTTTGTATTCAACTTGCTGTCAACTCAGACCCTGGCAGTGCAAGTGCTAGCTTTATACCTGCACTTCCATAGTTCTGGACAGAGTGCTATCATTGTAAACTTTGTTTTACATGGTGCTCCACAATCTTTACAGTCCCTTTTTCTAGGTAATAATCCCTATGAGATGGTACTTTCCAGAGAGATGGATAGTAGAATCATAGAATGGTTTGGGTTGGAAGGGGCCTTAAAGATGATCTCGTTCCAATGTCCCTGCAGCGGACAGAGGCTCTTTCCAATAGACCAGATTGTTCAAAGCTCCATCCAACTGGTCTTGAAGACTTTCAGAGATGGGGCAACCAGCATGGCTCTGGGCAACCTGTGCCAGTGCTTCACAGCTCCTCCGGAAAAACCCAGGCTCCTTTTTTTCCATTTCTGGCTGGTACTATGTTTAAAAAAACACATTAGAGACTTTCACAGAGTTCGCTTTCATATGCTAACAACTGCTGTGGCTGATTGTAATGGGAAACATGCACAGGACCTTCCTGGTGAGAGTAGAGTATGACGGCCCAGTGTTTCTCTCTCTGTTTTTGTTAGAGTTGTATCTGTTTTCATGAATTGGTTGAGAGACAAGGAGACTGCGTTTTCCACCATACCTGCGAAGATGTTGCTGGTGATCGTAGAGCAGGAGAGTTAATGAGGTGGTGTGTACTTAAACAGTAGTTCACAACAATCACTTTATGACCTGTAGAAGCAGTAGAGTTTTGTGGATTTGTTTGTGTGTGTGATGGATTAAGTGAACAGCTGTAGGAACAAAAGCTGATAGAAAAGAAAATAGCTCTTTTACTGTTTTGCTGTGTGTGGGTTTTTTCCCCCATTAGCCTCTGTTGTGTGTAGTTGCTTAGAACTTTGTGTGCAGCATCCTTTACTTTATATAAATATTAGTAGAGATTGGAGTTTGCTTAGTTTATAGTTTTCTGTTACTCCTGTGATTATCTGCATGAGAAGAAATCAGTGTAGGAAGAGATTTCTGTGGATCTGAGGGATTCCAACTTAATTTTATAGGTAATAATGGTGGGGTTTTAGAGGAAATAGAATTGTTTCATCATTTTTGAATCCCATTAAAAATGAAAAGTGAGTAGAGGTAACAATTTTTCATTTGAATTTTCACAACTCTTTCTGATGACCCAATCAAGAACAGGGAGACTTCGTTTCCATGGAGAGCCCTTTAAAATATATTTGAAGTCAAGTTTTCTTTAAACACCACAGTACAAAAATCTGATATATGACTTAGTTTTAAGGAAGAAGCTTCCTTCACAGGAAGTTCATTTTATTCAGCAGGAGTCTTTTACAACCTGGGGTGAGGGCCACTACATTCTTCCAGTCAATGGTGGTTACCAATGTGGGCATCAAGTAAAAACTACACATCACTTTTAGTTTATTGGGCACTTTACAAGTATTAATAATTTGAGGCATTTGGATTATGCATGGTGCATGATATGAGTGAGGACTTAGAAAGTGAGCAGGAAGAAAAACATCCTTGAATCCTTTGCTTAGAGTTGTAGATCTGCAGACAAAATGGAATTCATGATACATGACTTCTGCTTTCGTAACCTGCAGATCCTATTTTCCTTGTTAAACTACTTTGTGATGATAAAAGCCATACTTTTGAACTCAAAAAAAAGAGCTGATTTTACAGTTTATGCCTTTCCCCGCACCCCTCCCCAATTTCCATCAGCTGAATCTGAAATTCAGAGATATTATTTATTTCTCAAATGCATCCCTTAGTTCCGTGTATTACTTCAATGTCTTGTTGCTGAATAAACTAGAATCAGATACTTGGAAGATGTGAGTTACTGATGTATGAATCATTACTTTTTTTTTTAAGGCTTAATTAAGCCCCTTCTTCTTTTAAGAAGTAGTTAAGGTGAAATTTTTAATGTCATGTGATACTTGCATGGGATTGTCAATGAATCTCATTCACAGATAAATTATGGGGGGCACCTGCATCTTGAAAAGCTGTGTGAGGTAATTATGCAGCACGGTAAATGGAGAAAGTCTCTTAAGCTTCAAGCTGATGAGCAGGTTCGGTAAAACACATCTTGTGAATAGGGTGCAGTGTGACAGCCTGCTTTGATGAAGTGTTCAATCTTTATGCGGCTGCAAACTCTTTATCAAAATAATTAATATTAAATTTAAAAGAAAAAAATGGGAGTTTTAGGCCCCATAATAATAATATCACATTACCACAAAATTGCAAGATATAAACAAAGGGCATTCAAGATTGAAATTTCCATAGTAGCCTTAAGTTTATTATCAGTCATTGTCAAATTCTGCTCCCACGAAGGTCAAGCAAATTTATGTCAATACTTTTTGATGATTTAACAGTAGTTAGACTTAAATTTCTTCTTACTCTTCTTTAATCTTAAAAAAAGAGCTAGAAATTTAAATTGACCTATCCTCTCACCTCTGTTCATTACCTTTCCTGCTCAGGTGACAATAACTGCCTGCTGTGTCATGCATAATTTATAGGCAGAGTGAGTGTTCAGAGGTAACATATTTTTGTAACATATGCTCTATTTGCTAGTTTGATACACTTTGAAACCAAAAACTGCAGACTCATGAGACAGAACAATGACTGCCTTTAAGCACCTCATTTGGACCTCTGCTACTATTGCAACTCTGCCAGGGCTGCTTCTGAGCATTCAGGCCTCTGATGAACTTCAAAGCGTTGCTGTTCTCATTTAGAAAATGACCCATCAAACTAGGAGCTTCACCTACAAGTTTTGGTACAGGCAGATTCAGTCCTGCCTTGAACAGGATGCATTACCAGAACCAGGAATGGATACCATGTATCTTTATTTTCCCCTAGTCCAGCTTCTGATTGCTTGAAAAGGCAATACTCAATGTCACAGTCATGCATCAATTCCTAGCAGTGCATCAGTGCTATGCACACAAGAGCCGGGGATGATCTCTATGCCGCTTTCAGTTATTCCTGTTGTTTGAGGTGATGAAGTTAAGAAAGTCAAACAGAACTCACTGAGCTTGTTCTCATTCTATATAGCAAAAGCAACAATTAATGGAGCTATAAACATGCAAGTCAGACAGAAATTTAGCAGTTCTCTCCTCTCTCACTTGGATTTCAGTCAGTATCTGTAAACTTGGAACAACTGTGTATGTTTCTGTGCACCATAAACATAGCAGTTGCTGTATTTGTAGTCTACAGGTGTTGATGTTGGATAATTTGGATGCTGATATTTAGTGTCTAGGAAGTGAACCAAAGTAATATAAGCTACCTAAAAGAAATTTAACCTGAAAGAAGAAAAATGCCTTGTAGATTAAAAACTTTTGTCTTCCATTTATGCAAGGGAGCCATGAGATTCAGATTACACAAATTGTTTCCATAGCAGTGGGTAATAAATTAAGTCACACTACTTGATTAAATAATAGCACTTATACATTTCTTACAATGTGATGTAACTGGTCTTTTAGAGGGAAATGCTGAGTCTAATGTAATTATTTCTAAGTAATCATTAAAACAGTTGGCAAGTAAATCTGCATTTTCAATATTTTGAGAAGTAGAGCTGTGTATCTTTGCTTCAGATTCCTGCACATTTGTGTGCTCTCTGACTCCCCTCTGCACCAGGTTCTTGCAGTCTGAAAGCTGCCTGGCATTCTGTAATCTCTGAGTGAGAAGTGTTGTGTGCTAGAAAATACTTTTAATTACTTATTGGCTGACCTGCTGCTCTTCAAATATTTATGTGCTGCATACTGGAACTTGTTTTCCTACGTCATGATAGGCTTAGATATGGCTTTATATCCTACAGAGAGCTGCCTTGAATTCATTGTGCTTTCCTTTATGATTTTATTACAATGAGAGTAAGTGTTATATACTACCCTTGAATCAAAAAAGCCTTAGAGATTACTCTTTTATCGAATTTGGCAGATGATAGAATGCTTCTCTGGCATTTTTCAAATTATTGGTATACATGTGTTGTACGATACTACCAACCTGTTATTTTTGTGAGTCTCTCAGGTTTTTTTTGTCCTGCTGCCTTTCTCCTTCATCTTTTGTGCTGTTACCTTTAAAACTTTCTGAAAAATCATAAATCTATTTATAAAAATGTATATGGAAATAAATTTTATTTGAGGTTTAACATTGAAGATTGCCGATATTCCCATAAAGTACTGGTAATTTGCTATTTTACATATAAAGAAAACGTAAGTGTTTAAGTCCATCTCTTCCATGTGAAAATGTTTGATTTGAGTTAAATGAAGTTCTAAAGTTCCTGGTTTTGAGATGAAAACCTATTCTTTCAGCTAAGGAAGTGAGTGGTTAATTCCTTTTATGTAAGGACCTGAATTCCTGTTTTGGAGTAGCTCTAGTACCTTGTGCTTTGTCCTTTAAGCTATGCACTGCCTTTCATAATCTGTGGCTTCTTTATGATTTTTGGGCAATAGAAATGTGATCTTGAGCATGAGTTTTAGTCACAGGTTCTAGCTGCCTTGCTATTCGTTTTTTCACAGAAGGGGGGGAAAAATTGCTTCTGGAATTCAGTCTAGATCTCCTTCTCACGGAAACCTCTGATAGCACATGCAAGAGAGGATTATGAGGTTAATGCAATGAATGAAAACATCCTATTTGCTAATAGGTACAAACCTCCTTTCTGCAATTGAGCAGGATGGAGAAAAGTACATAACTGAAAAGATACTGTGCAGTGTAACTGTGCTGAAAAAAGTTTGATACTTACTTTGTAAATGGTACTTAAGTATATCTTTTAGTGAAATAAACTTTCTACTTTTGGAACATTTTAATGACTTATTTAATTGACTATTCCTGGCAGTCAATAGTTACTTCATTAGTTTTCTTAGTGCTGGATCTATCACATAATTGTTTTGCAAAAAGTACCCTTGTAATCTGGGTCCTACAGATCAGAAAAGATTTTCTAGTAATACTTCTCTTAAAATTAGAAAAAACTAGAAAAAAATAAGTGTGTTGTTTTACTATTTTTCATCCTTTCGTGGTAGTGAAAAAAAAAGTGCCAAGAGGTAATGACTGAAAAACTTGGAGCTGTGTATTACTTAATGTTAACATCAACAACAAAATTACAAGCAATCAACTGGAGTACTTCCTGTAATCAAGATAAACAAGTTAGGTAATTTCCCTACTGTTTCTTACTACTTTCTCACTTTTGAGGTTGTTTTCTCCCATTTGTGAAGCACTTTGAGACTTTTGGATAAATATTCAAATGTTTTGTCATCTGTGACAGGTAGATATTTCTTATTCAATAGGATATAGGTAATTTGGCAGTTTTCATTTCATGGCAACGTCTGTGTCAATTTTATTTTCAGTTGTATGCTTACTTTGATTTGCCTTCTGTTAGATGGGAGGATAACAGAAAATGCATGCACCTTTCTGCCCTTCTCTATGCTTTTCTATTGAGGAGCCCTTTTCTGCACTTTCAGTAACTCAGTCCCATCTAAAATTGCTTCATATATTTTTGCAAGTTTAGCTTCTATCATATTTAAGGCTAATCTACTCCAAAGGACTTTAAAAAATAGATTTTGGAAGAATGATCTCATTATAAGGCTTGAACCACAGAAAATACGGTAAAAGACTAATGCCTTACATGGTAATTGTCTGATCTGCTTAATGTACGTATTTCTGTGGAGTGTGGGGACCAAAGAATAATGAAATGTGTTCTTTCACTTAAATGTAGTGCCCCCATTAATAAAGTGAAATGCTTGTTTGCCCTCTTGTCTGCTACTTTATAATTGAAAGGGCCTTCAGAGAATATTTTAATGTGATAATAATTTGGTCTTAGTAGAGGAAATTAATAAGAAATGCTCTATTAACTATAAAAAAGGAAAATAAATTTATGGGCTAGGTATTAGTTTGACATTTTGTGAAATACTTTCAGTGAATACTTTTAACCTGTACATCACTGACTGTTCTTATTTTTTATTATATATTGCAGACAGTAAGTTCACTTTTACATAGTCTTACAAGTTCAGAGGTCATTTATTTCTAGCAGTGTGGTCTGGTACACAATCAGAAGCAACAAAAGAAAACTTAGTCTTATTTTTATCAATAAATTTACATGAAATTATTCACACAAACTTCTAAACTTCAGTTGAAAGCTTACATAACTGTTGATGTAAACTGCTGCTAAATTGATCCAATCATGTTTTTGCAAAGCACCGTTTGCCTTTTTGAATGCGTGTAAGTTTGCTATAGCTTTGTTTGTCCTTTTTAATTTTCCTGTGTCATCTGGAGTTCTTAATTGCTTCTCTCTTACGCATCTGTCTTAATAGGTTTAATTGTCTTATATAACTAGTCTAACAATCTTTACCAGTAGGTTTTTAGTGTGTCTTACTCTGTGATTTCACTTACGTTATACCTGCATTGTCTGTCTTTGTGTAATAGTGAGACTCTTAAAATCCTACATATATTTATCTTTATAAGATCCCTATGCAACAGAAACTATTGTTGCTCTTGTTTTATAGCTGCAGGGTGAGGACATGAAGAGATTAGACAATATGGCTGAGGACTTTCAAAATTTGATGACAGAACAGGGACTTCCATCATGCCTCTCAATTCTTAGGCTGGTATGGAAATCTGCCAGCCAGTTTTTCAGTTATTTGGAAATACTGTTTCACATCAATGGAAGTGTGACATTATAACACTTGCATTAATGTGTAGAAATTTTTAATCTTTGAAATGAATCTTTTTGTACTTTCTTCAGATTTCAGATAATGTAGGTGTTTGCTGTTTCATATTCTTAAGTGAGAACCATATCCAGGAACCCTTCATTTGACAGACTGTTGTACTATTTGTGGAATCATGGGCGGAACACTATATTTCACTAGTCTAGTTTCTCTTGTCTCTCAGGTCAAGGTTTTAGAATTCTTTCCTCTACTGCAGCATTTTTTGTCAGTCAAAGCAATGATGTGAGAAGGGAATTTTATACGAGTAACCCATACCAGAAATATGAAGGGCACAGAACATAGAATCTGTGAGGATTACTGAAGGTTTGCATAAATGTAACAGAGAAGCTGGTCACTGGAAGAAGAGGAAAAAAAAGGGTTTTCTTGGTCAGCACAGAAAGTAAGATGCTTCTCAAATTCCTTGGGAATGCAGAAAACCGAATATAACATCTCAGTCTTAAACTAACAAGAAAACTTTTGTATTCCATTTTTGACATATTTTTCTTAACCTTCCAAATTTGTAAACACCAAATTATATGGCTTGTGAATATTTTATGAGAGCAAAATGCTGGGTTATCTCATCAGCCATGTTTTCCACAGATCATTCTGGTTCTTTTATTCAGTGAAAGGAATAATGTTTGTCTGGGTATCAATAATTAATCCTTTGAAACAAGTCAAACCACAGCTACAGTATGATAACTGACGTCAGTGTAACCTAATATTCAAAGAAATGCTGTGGATAGGCTGGTTTAGAAGTACCTCTTAGCTCACATTTAGTTAGTCTAGCCTTTGCTTTCTCTTTCCTGCAAGACTGACTCTTGCAAGAGGTTTGGAAGTCTCCATAAAACTGTTCATTTCTCACATTGCTATTTGTTTTGTTTAGTAATATTCCAGTGAAAACCTGTGTTTCCTAAACTGCACTAGAACAGGTGAACAGCTGCAGGGTTTTTTATTTTGCTTGTTTTTAGCACTGGGTAAACTGGTACTTAGTAACTGTTGATATGGAGACTAGGGATGGTAACTATATGTGACAGAAGGCAATATATTCAGTAGGTACCTGGAGTCATAACGTTCACTGTACATTGCCCAGCTTCTGAGAATGCAGCATAATATTACGGTTTTATATAAATTTAAGACCCTGTTTGGAGATGTCAAAGTGGTGAGTGAATGTACTGAAGGGCATGGAATTAAATTATTGATAGAAGTCTAATAATTTTAAACAGAGTGTTTTAGACATTTGCAAAAGACAAGGGAGAAATAGTCTTCTGTTCAAAATTATTCCTCTTCAGATAGCACCTCTTGGTGGCTTTGGGGAAACAGGTGAATGAAAAGGAAAGGAAGATAGAGATCTCTCATTCATGAGAATGGCCATTATGATAGTGTTGTTGATATGATATAAAACACTTCTTAAAATGCCAGGCTCCAGGAATGCAATGCTGTTAATTGAAGGGAAGTTAATAGAAATAAACTTGCTATTTTCTGGCATCATTATCTAAAGCAGCCCTTTCCTAACTGCTCCAAACTATATTTTCTTATTATATTACTGCTGCATACTTTAAACTAGGAGCAGCTACCATTCTGACCGATCCTTTCTCATCTCATGTTATCTAGGATGGAATTCAAAGGCCAATACTGTGTTTGCCTCATTGGTGTTACTGTTTTTAAACATCTGCTTAGATTGAGCGTGGTACTTTCTCTTGAGTAATGTGGGCATGACTCAATGCTCTGTATCTCATTATAGGTGCTACTTAATGATTTTTATGTGATAGTCAGCTAGTTATGTGTTAGATAAATGGGATTATCAAATCCTTTTCTTTGTTTCACCACATTTCAATCCAGTCCTTTTCCCTCCCATTACCTGTCTGTTTCTTATGTTTTTAATGCATTTTAACAAGATACCAAGTTTTTTCAGTACCATACATTAGAGAGTACTTTCCAGGTTGTCTTCATGGTGTCCTGTGTTTTTAGGGCTTTTAAAAAGACAGATTATTCTTAGATGATGTTTTAAGGTTTCATAATTTTCTGATTTTATTTTGTGTTGTCCTGAGTTGGATGAGGTGTCTGTGCAGTGGTTCTGTGTTTGTACAGATATTTTAGAGGTGAAATGGAACAGGCAGGACTACATTTTGAAAACTGTTAACTGTTTTTGAGTGAGTTTATCCTTTTTGAGTTCTTCTTCCTTAAAGTAACTGTGTTCAAGAATCCCAGAACTTATGGGGTTAACTTAAATCAATATTTATTGCTGAAAATAGAAGACAAACCATTGAAGTTTCTGGTCCAGGTCTGTGTCAAACCATTGGTAGAACACTGAGTATTGATTCCTTCTCATTGTGCTGTTTTCCATTTAGTCATTGAATTCAGGAAACATATATGTCCAAATATACTGCTTCTCACTTAATCTGTCTAAATGTAACTATCATTAAATAATTAAAATAATGAAAACTGGTGAGCAGAGTGGATAGAGATCCCTTACTTTTAATATTGAATTTGTAAATAATTGAACGAATATCATCACTGTCAGGTTATTATTTTAAGCACCTTTTTCAGGTGTTGGTGTTGGTTACTCAATGCTTTGAGATGAGGAAATAGCAATGAAACATGACTATGCACTTAATAACAGGACTGATTTTTGTATTCAGTATAAAAAAAAAGCAGCCTTTAAACCTCCTTTAGTGATCTCTGCACAATTGCATAACGACTTGGGGATAAACTTTTCCTAATACTTAACTGCCAATTAAGTAAGATAAAAAGCTAGCCATGTAAATGAAAAATATAAAATATCCCAACTGAATAAAAATATTACATAACAGCAATTAATCTGCATATTAAGTATAGCTACACTAGTGGCAGAAGCTAGGCTGATCATGAGAGTCTGTTCCAAATAATGCTTGGCAGGGGATGATTGCTTTAGTTAAATTTTAATTAAGAAATAATATGGGTGGGAGATTTTAATAGAGGTGAAATAAGTAGTAAAAATACAGAAATATAGCCATTCAAATGTATTACAGACTTTAATACCTTTAGAGAATCAAATACTGAATAGATTTGTCATGTTTTACTGTTCTATTCTATTGGCAACCAAAAGTCAATACAGCAAAAGAACTGTAGGTTATGAAAACCTTTTCAAAACATAAAAGCTACCTTTCTCCTTCAATTAATTAAATTGCCTACTATTTCATTGAGTGCTAGGAAATTTTAAATTATTTTTATATCTTAGGAGCAATCACATCTATTGATAAAAAGATTGGGGGTGAGGAAGGAACATGTACACAATAAAAGACTTTTCTAACCTTCATACTTACAAATTCACTAACATAAAATGGACTTTTTCATTCAGCTTTTTATTTAGTGCTCTGTAGTTCTGTGATTTTCTGCAGCGAGGTCTATTGTTCTAAGCTTTTTTAGCAAGGTGTGCATCCGTGCACTTTTAAACAAGGGTTGCTTGGTGAAAAGATCAAAAAAGACTGTAGTTTCATCCTGACTCTGTCAATGACTTTTCTAGTGACTGAGTTAGGCACCTAATCACCACCTCAGTTTCTTATCTGAGAGGAAGAGATAATTATACCTCCTTTACTATGAAAACCACATTAATTCATTCGGTATAAACTTGTACAGAGTATGAAAGCTCACTGTGCAATGCAGAGGAGGACCATGGAGCAAAATCTGGTGTGTGAAGCTTACAATTCTGAAAGACAAGCTCTAGCAGTTACAAAAGGCAGAGAAACTGGTGGGAAGAGGGAAAGCAATGGCATATGTGGTGTTTTAAGCACTTTGTAGCTATCAGGACTGTGGGGCTCCCGTGGGCCAGGGGCCTGCCCAGTGCCCTGGCTGGGGTGGCGGGACAGGGCCCTGGCCTGGAGCCATCTTGGGGCCAGCCTGGGAAAGCAGCCTGTGGGTCGGGCAAGGGGAACTGGCTGTGGGCTCACCAAGGCTAGATGGGACAGGGCTGCGGGAGCTCTGGATGGGGCTGAAATGATGTCCCAGGCCACAGAGGACGTTGGTGTTGGGGGAGACCCTGGGGACAGTGGCAAGGACCATTGGGGCCTTGGAGATATGTCTAGATTGCCTAAGCTCCAGTATTTTATTTTATTATAAGGTTTGGTATATAGAGCCTACTTTTCTCTTTCCTGGTTTATAATCGAAACCCTGATGGTGGTGAAGGCATTTCTTTGGGACTGATCTCTATGGCTTTGTGGTGCTTTGGGTCACCAGTTGGCTCCAGCCAAGCACTGCTTTGCTGAAAGTGCCTCATTTCGTGCCGTATGTCGCTGTCCTCTGCAATGAGCTCATTTCTGTAGGTTGTGCTCTGTGTGTGCAGCACAGGATATGTCTTTCAATGCCAAGTGCAAAACATCTGATTCACTGTGTCCAAATTTGTCAGTGAATGAGGTCCAGTTATGCAAATACAAAGTAATTTTAAATTTCTGTTTTTTGCTTGGGAAGTGTACTGAATTACTGTTGTAACTCTGAATAATTTGTTATCATCAATATAGTAACATCACACTGTGCTGTAATTGCTACTAAAAACTTGGAGCCTGCTTTCTGGGAGGGAAACTAACAGAGAAAAAAGAATCTGATTAGCTAATTAAGTTGCAATGTTGAGATTCTCTAAAAAGAACTGTTGGTATCCATATTACATTTTTTTCATTGTTCTACTGTTCCTTGCTGACAGATTAAATGAAATTGCTTTATTAGTTCAGTGCTACTCCCAGGAAGTGCCTGTACTCTTATGTCCAGCTATGTCCTCAAGGCCATTTCACAGCTATGGGTTTTGACCATCACAGGGTAGTATTTCTATTGTCGTAATAATCACATAACCACCTCCAAGCATCTTTGCTTGTGTAAGAGATATCCCAAAGGGGGTTAATGGCAATTGATTTCCTGCTTAGTGGCCTAGAGACAAGCCATCTATAAACAAGATCTTTCAAGCTGTTGATTTGTGCAGAGTGTGAATGGAGCACTAATGCAGGTCTGTGGGTGCTGTTCAAGTGCTCAGGACGTGCTTCAGCACTGAATTTTGCTGCCTTTCCTATTTTTGTTTAGCATAACTTGTCAAATATTCAGGAAGTCATTAGTATTATGCAATCACCAAAGGCGTGCTCATGGCACAGTCTGATACTTTGCATGCGATATGATTTAAAGACTGTACAATCCACACTGGCTTTTCCTGTCTTTTCCATTGATGTTTGTGCAGCACTCATGAGTGTAGCACATCGCAGGCAGTTACAGAGCATGACATCCTTGCTGCAGCATCCATGAGAGACTGATATGAATTCTAGTGCATGTGACTCACCAGTGAGCTTGGTGCAGCTGAGGCTCTTCTAATTTCTAGTTCTTTTTTCTGTGAGAGCCACTTACTGACAGAATAATTCCTGTGATATATTAAACACTTTCATTGAAACACGGGTTCACTGATAGTGTGGCAGCTCCCTGCAGATTCTCTATGATGTATTTTGTTCCTCTCACACTTGGTAATTGCTGTCTTGTTACATCATGCTTCTCAGTGAAGGTTTACTCAGATAATTAATTCTAGTGATAGGAAATTAAAATTGTACATAAATTATGTTCACACCTAGTACGCATTATTTTGAACTGATACATCAAAAGGTCTTTCAGTGTATGTCTGACAAATTCATTTATATGTAACTTTGTAATTGCATACAGAGCTGTTGTCAATTATGTTGCTTGTAAGGAAGGAACATATAGCATATTTCGTGCCAAGTATGTTTTGAAGATGTAATGTCAAGGAGAGTATTATTATCTAGTTAGTTTGGTATGTTATGGAACATTTTTGTTTCTCTTATTTCTAAAGAGATAGGCCAAGTAGGTTCCTAATTTCATCTAGCAGGGATCTAGAAAGACAGATTTTCTGCTTGTTATGGCATTTCTTGGTGCTACCTATATACTGGCTTTCACTGTCAAATTGCTAAACATTAACTAACCCAAATACTTACTTTTCAGGAGGCCCAGAAGATCAATGGTGGTGGAGATACACAGGCAGATGGAGCCTGCAAACCAACAGATGAAAAAGAGGAGAATGTGGCAGCAGAAGTGGGATGGATGACGTCTGTGAAGGATTGGGCAGGAGTCATGATATCTGCCCAGACATTAACTGGCAGAGTACTTGTAAGTTTTCTATGATTTTCTGTGTTTTTCTCTTAAAGAACATTTTTAAGAAGCATTGTGTCCCAGCATTAGTGGAGGATTTTTGATTGGTTTGTTGCATCAGCACTGAGTCAATCCCGATTTTCTTTGTAGAATAGCAGACTAATTTCTACTGCAAGAGAGAGGCAGAGACGGCAAGAAAGAAAAACTGACTTCCAGACCACTCCCCAGCCTATTTCAATACTCTGGCCCCATGATTTTGAACTACAAACAGCGGGTTTAATAATTTCATATTAGGTGTTAAAACTATAGCCCTATTTTATCTGAAAGTAAAATTGTGCTGGGAAAAACAGAAGCAAACTTGGAAAATAAGCCCAGTGTTACAAATGTAGGTGGTGGTCGGAACTGTAAAGCAAAGACAAGATTGAATTGGCTATGCAATGAGATTTGTGATATTTTCAATAGACTAGTTATGATTTTATATTTTCTTCATATTTTTCTTTATTAGGTTAGAAATCCTTCAAACATGTGAACAGTTACGTATCAAATGGAGATAGATATTGATAATGCATGGTTTAAAGTGAAAAAAACTTTGTAGTTTTTCACTTTATTTAAACATAATTGCTTTAGAGCCTTGTCAAATATTAAAATGCAAGGGTTTTCTGGGGAGTTCACTGCAGTAGAAAGTATCTCCTATGTAATTTGGATTAATTTCCTTTTTAGAATGCACATGCTTATAAACTACAAGTTAAAGTGATTTAAATCCAATTTAAAACTCAGAGAATCCCAGTGAAACGTTGTAACTAATTTGGGTTAAACTGAGAAAGGATTTGTGTCTTTGGTTGTTTACTTTGGTTAAGAGATATTTTAGGGTGAGTCAGCTTTGGGCTATAGAATAATTATTTGCATGAGGAGGGAATGGAAGAAAAGAAGAGAGATTGCATTTGTTAATCAAAACTTTTAGAGCAAAAAGTTGAGGTGACTTAATTGCCATTGTATTGTTTGGTTCTGCAAGAATAGTATTTTGATCATTTTTCCTAAAAATGCCTTCTTCACTTTTGTTTATGTCGGTTGCTGGCTTTTATCAATAGCTGGAAAGTGTGTTCCCTTGCTGCTTTTAGCACTGCACGTCTTCTATGTGCAGCTGCCATATTGACAGCCTTTTAGTGATTGTCTTCTGAAAGATAGAATTTTGCATGTTTCCTGACATCTTCAGTATTAAAAATGAAAAACCCTAAAGTCATGCTTCTAGTTCCAATTTAAGTGTCTAATTAGGTGTTAATTAGAAGTCCCCCAAACCCAGAGTCCTCTGTTCTCACCTCTGCAGTCAGAAATTGCCCTGTGTTGATTTTACTGGGCTGTATGTGAACACAGATACAAACTAACAAGTGGGACCAAAGCCTAATATACATAATATAAAATACATCTTCAATATAGTGGAAGAACTTACTCAACACCATTTGACTTACTTCATTTCTTTGGGGTATTTTTTAGAGTTTACCACTGCATTTTATAAGGAACCAGCTGGCCCGTGTCATTGGGTTAGGTTATTTCTGAGACTATATTTATAACGTGTCAAGGTATTGCAGCACGTATTGTGCACATCTGGGTTTATCAATATGCCTAACCATCTGAGAAATAAGTAGCAATGCATGGAACCTCTTAGTTAATTTTTGTCAGCTTAGACAACAAGGTGCATTTATTTTAAAATAGCACTTACCACATTCGGTATTTGAATTGACAGGATATAATTTATGGAGGACCATTTCCAGAATTGACCATTTGGCTGTTCATTTAAATTTTACTTTCTGAGAAAATTTACTAAAGTTTAACTGCTTCAATGAACATTTGTGCTAGAGGGTAATATTCACATTATTTTTATATGTAGGATGTAGCAAAATCAAATAAATATTTATATTGAAGTGTATTGTTTGAAAATATTCGGACTTACTCCTGGGTTCCTACTTACTTAATCAACCTGTCCCTGCCAGCTCTTACGTTTCTGAATTGAAGTGCAGAATTTTTTTTTCCCCTGATGAAGAAAGAACTGGTGATTTCACAGTTCTATGAAATCAAAATTGTATGAGATATCTGCAGATGAAGAAATTATAGTGCACTTCCACACTGTGAGAGTTTAAATTAAAATTAGTCTTATACATCCAATGTTTACAAAAAAAGCCTAAGAAGCAGTCCAATGAAAATGGACTTGGGAAAAGAGTACAATTGAGCTTCAGTTCAGCGTGATCCCCTGAAGGCTATTGTGGAACTGCTGCCTTGGTTTATTTGGGAAGTGAAGGACACAAGTTCACACAGTGTGGAACATATATCAGTGTAAAGTAGAAGCTTATTTGTGTTTTCTGCTCATGGAGAAAGCTCCCATCATTATTCTTACCTGGACAGGTGTTTTTCTTCACAATGAGTCTTCGTGGAATGTCAGGTGCTGTTTGTGGAATCTAAATGGGCTACTTTTTGGAACTCTCTCTACTGGAGTCTGTCACCATATCTTTGACATGCCTGATGTAGCTTTTATTTCTTCTCTAGTAACCTTACAAAACTGCTTTCTAATGTTTTATGTTGGTTTGTCCAGGTGCTTTGTGAATGTTGAAACAAATATTTAAATAGTGGGTGCTCCTATAATTACCGCTTTAATATTTAAACTTTATGGCTACCCATGGGCGAAGAGAATCATGGCCAACAGTATGGAAAGTACAAGACAATATACATGTTTAAAGGTTATAGCTTCACAGTGTAGTGCAAAATTAGACATTTACATTGACATTGGACCATTTGTACACTTCTCTAGTGAAATCAAACATTTCTATTTATACAGCAAATGCAGACTCGAAGGCCTTGGGCAACATTGTAGCCACAGAACTAGTTGAAAACTTTTTTTTTACTCAGAAAATATTTTTTTCCAAAATTTACAACACCGTGTGTTTTAGTGCATCTGCTGGAAAGTAAGGGATATTATTCATGGTCTGGGTCATTGGAGACAATTAGTGAAATTATTTAATCCATTCAGAGACAAACACTGAAGTGTTTGATAGACATCATTCTCCTCCAGACTAGTTTTCTTAAAAATGTTTATTTTGTCGGTGGTTGTGAGGGAAGGAAGGGTTCTGTACCTGAAATGAAAGTTGAAAAAACCCAACCATATTTGTCATCTCCTCTCCTCCTGTTTCATTCATTAGAGGAAGACTTATATTTAAAGACCAAAAAAGAGGAGAAATTAAAACGTTGTTGTTGTTGTTGAGAGCATCATGAGAAACGAGAATGTGAAATTTTGAATAGTTAAACCATTGAATTTTCAAAGCGTTTGACCATCACTTGCTTTATCATTATGTCAGCTGAGTGTCTCCTAGCCAGTAATTCTTATCTGTAAGAGATGTAAAAGTGGCATGTGCATGGGTTTGTACTAATATTGCATTTGTTTCAGTAGTTTATGTGAATAAAGTAAAGGAGAAGTACTGTAATAGAAATAGACATTCTTACTGCTTTAGCAGCTAAATTCTATTCCTGACATTCCAGAAGTGGTTTAGGCACAAAGAAATATTCATACTTCTCAGTTTCATCTAAAGGGCAGGCTTTGGAGGAAGAGACTTGTATAACGTGATCCAGAATGTCCTTCAGTTATAAATTCGTTTGGTTTTTTTTGAAGTAGTGCAGCTGGTGTGTGGTGCCTACAGCTGTGTGGTCAGAATATCCTTTTTTCCTCATACTTTAGGTTTGAGAAGCACAATTGAAACATGATGTTCTTGGTGACACAACCTTTGAAAATGTGACTTTTACTCTTAAACTTTTATGTAGGCGGGAATTTGACGTACAGTTTAAAAATGTGTCCATGTTAAGTTGCATAAGGGCATGATTTATGAACACGCTAATTGAACCTGTGCAGTTCTGTTTGATTTGATGTTGAGTGGCATAGACATAAATAACAGTAAAGGGTAACAGTTAACTTAAAATCTGTTCAGGGAAATAATGATTTACTTTGAAGTGCTATAAAATGCTGTAGATGATGGAAGTATCGGATTCCTGAGGTGGGTCTCTCAAAGAAGACTCAGACACATTCATAATTAATCTCAACATGCAGGAGATTAAACATATCTATGGGCTGATTTTACTTCCTGAAGCTGTATCATTTGAGCAAGAAGAAAAAGATTTCCCTAATTAGATGGAGTGTTTCATGTACAGAAGAAATTCATACGTATAGTGTTGAATTTGACACAGTTCAGTCTGTGGAAAGCTTTAGATCCTTGACTGGACTTCTGAAGAACTATTAAAAATGGTAGAAGGCCTCACTACTCATCCAGGGAAAACCAGTGGATCGTTAATTACATAAGTATTTATAGTGTATTTTCCTGGGAAAAATATGTGGGTATTTTATATGCTGTTTGATTTTGTTTGCTTGTGTGTTTTGGTTTTTTCAGTATTTTTCACAACTAGATTTGTTCTTGCTGCTTTTTATTTACTTTTAAATTTTTTTTTCTGAAGGAGAGGACTCAAATTCTTTTAATGTTGAGGGGGAAAAATGCCCACAACCTCTTGTGATAAGTAATAGTTGTCTGGCTGCCAAAGTGAAATTTAACAGTACAGAAATTGTGGGGTTTCTCTCTATTTCCAAAGACAGTGACTGTTGTCTCATTACTTCAATGTGAATAGGAGCTCAAAGGGTAATTTGGTATTTGACAGATAAGAAATTGGAGAAGCAGGTGCGGTTGGTATACATATACATTTTTTGACAGTGTTCTTGACAATAGCAACTATTTCACTAGGTTTTCAAAGCAGGAAGAGAAATCTTGAGAAAACATGAGTATGCAACATCTCAGAATCCAAATATGAAGTTTAGTAAGTTTTTTGAAGGATAAGCAAAGCTCTCATAAGTTTTCTACTTCCAATTTCTTTCAGTTTGGACCCTCTCATCCTGGAAATGTCCTGTAACCAATATTCTTGTGAAATTAACATACTTTTTATTTTTTCCTGACCGTGTGTGATGTTCTTAGGATGCAGTTAATCTGAATAGGACTTAATTTAGAATAAAACATATTAATAGAAATTGAATGTATTCTTCAGTGATTTACTCTTTCACTCTCATAATATTCCAAGCCTTTTAAAAGTCCCAATCTGACATTAGTTTTTCAGCAGTGAAGCACACGTATTCTTTGATAAAAGAATTTGTTTTGCAGTCTATTGGCTCTGACATTACAATTTTTCTTTGATAGTTAAGCCAAGTTTGGTGTGTCCTATAGAGTCCCCATGTCAGACAGAAATAAATAGTGCCATATTTTCCCTTTAGCTGTGGTCTAGGTTTCTGGACTTAGAGGAGAAGGGGAAAGTCTTTCTCAGCTTCCATATCGGACTGCACAGGCAGGAAGCTCAAGATGTTCTGTGTCCTGAGTGGTATGGGTGGTGTGGTTTTGTTTGTGGCCCACCCCTCTTTTTTTTCCCCCCTCCTCATTTTTTTAATGTTTTGTTTTTGGTTTTGCTGGTGGTGTTGTTGTGGCGGTTTCTTTGGTTTTTGTTTTGTTTTTTTTCTGGTTTTGTTTGTTAGTTTAGTTTTTTTGAGATGGAAAGAATTATGCATTAATTTTAGATTATATGCTATTACATTTGTGTAAAAGTTCCCTTTCCCTTGTTGTGGTCAACAAGTAAAAGAAATGACATAAGGATGAAAGGGCAGAGTCTTCCCGAGTTAGGGCATTGTAAAAAGGCAGTGCCCAAACTGCTGAGAATGTACCTTGCAGTGTGTCGGTGTAACTGCACAGATCTGATCATTGCAAATATTCATAATTATGAAATGCTTGTCAGCTTTTGGTACTTACCTACCTACTATTCATAGGGAATGGTTTAGATTCTGCTCATCTCTATTGAGAAATGAACTTTGTCTCTTTAGTTATTTTTAATCTGTCATAGGCCTTGGTGGCACGTAAATGAATCCAAGAGATGAGTTCTAGATTGCCTTAATCTGTGACAACCATGTGGGCTATTTCCAGGGTTTCCATAGGAATAGGAACAATGTTTTCCATTTAAGTTCATGAGATAATGGTAATGGAATAGAGTAGGAAGTGTTGAGTAAGTCTTGTTCGTTTCTATGGTAACTGCAGCTAACTGCAGCTAGTTTAAGTTCTAGTTATGCATTTTCTGAATATTTATTTATTATTGACAGCAGCAAGGGTTTTCTTTGCAGGCTTTTTGCCTTGGATCAAAGGGTGGGCTTCTGCCCACAGTCTTGTGGGAAAGTGCTTCTATTGCACATATATCTTTAAAACTGAATTACTAAATTCTGCATGTAGGTGCTACATGCAGATGTAGCATTTCTGTTTGTCACTGCACCTTGTATTTTTGGGAAACTGCTGTCATTTCAGTGTATATTGTACTCAAAGAAATAATCTAGTGGTAAAACTAATAAAAATAAGAGTGTGCTAACTTCCCCATATGAGGTGATATCTAGGACCAAGAAGGCAATTTTTTATCAGCTATGACACTGCAATATGACAATAAAAGTGGCTGTTTTAAATTCTTTCACCACCAGCTTGCTTTTAGTATTTTTTTTCTTAGTGTGTTGTAGACAATGCTCTCAGGCACATGGTGATTCTTGGGGCGTCCTGTGCAGGGCCAGGAGTTGGACACAATGATCCTGATGCATCCCTTCAAATTCAGCATATTCTATGATTAATATTTGCCAATCTTAAACTTTCTTTTCTGTAAGATTGTTCATTAATTACATGGCTAATCAAACATGAGCATTTTTTTTTTTCTACTCAATTTTACCAGTTATAAGAACTGTGTGAAGAATGGGTTAGGTTAGCATAAGGTACATGTACGTGGTAAAATCAAATGAAGAAAAGAATAAACAGTGCATTTCATAAAGAAATGACATGAAATATACTCAGAACTGGACTTAAAACATTGCATGTGAATTCTTAGCTCAGAAGGTCAAAAAATAGAAAATTAGTGTATATATCACACATGCAATTTATCTCATTTAAAATTCCTAATTTTGACAAGGTTTCTTTTTGTAAGCCAGATCTTGCTGTAGCCTAGTCTACCTTATTTTCAGTCAGTTTATAGCTGCTGCTATGGAAGTTACCCACTGTAAAGTTACCTTCAGACTTTGGGTTGGGCTGCAGTGACTTCTCTGACCTCTAGATAGATGACCATGCTTGCAGAAACTGTTCTAATAGTATTTAAAAGCATAGGGCTTTTTCCTACAGTGGGAATAAGTATTTTCTGCTAACGTTTTTTGTTAGTACCACTTCCTTTCTTGTCTAAATTAAGGTATCCATGGCATTCTGTCATTAAAATGAAGATAAGCAAGCACATTTTAAAACAATGTGTCAAGTTTTGAATGGTGTGATTATTTGGAGAAAGTCAGAAACATGGTTGCTATTCAGATGGCAAAGCTGGTTTAGGTAAACTTCTGTTATACAAGTCTTCATTGTTGAAAAATTATTGTAAGACTTCATCACTATTAATAACCTGTATCGCTGTGTGTGTCAAACGTAAGTAACGAAAAGTCTTTGCTACTTCTTTCTTGCACACATCTAGAATGAAAGTGTGTAAATACAGAAATGTGCCTTCTGATAATGCTGTGTTGACCCTCATGATAAGCGTGTGGTACAGCGGTAATTTACCTTCCACCCGTGGGCCACTGACAGTAGTCAGGTATTGAACAAAAGATGTGAACACAACTTTGCATATTTACAGAGCTCACTAGAGGGGACAGATGGCTTCCCTTAAGGCATTTGTGCTGTTCCCATGTGAAGGGCTGCTCTGATGATGCATTTGGTAATACTGGGGGTTTTATGTTTTTTTTTTTCTTTGCGTTTAGTGTATTTGGAAAAGTTGTACTCGTAATCAAAACACTGAAGTGATAATGAGTATTTTTGAAGGCAATTCTTTGTATGTTTTTGTACAACTCTACCATCAATGATTTGTTCTGAGACGTGGGGTAAATGGAACAAACTGCTAAGCTTGTGGTAAAAAGAAAAATCTCCATGTTGGTGTTCAGCAAAATTTTCACACAAAGTATTGTCTATCAAAATCAGTTTTCTTTTCCTTCTTAAATACTTTTTTCTTTTTTCAAATGTTGTTAGGTATTTACTTTAATATTCACAAGTTTCCTGAGAAATGTTCGCAGCATATTCGTCCTGGCTTCAGTAGTTTTATGTGGCTCCTTAGATTTGCATTGCTTTGGCACAGGAGATTCCTCTCTGCTTTAATTAATGCTTTGTTTCAGCTTCAAATGCTGCAGCAGAGACAACTTCAAAGCTTACTATTAAAGCTGCTGAAAGTCCCACTTTTCCTGTGAAGTCTGATGTCTGTATTGGTAAGGTTTGGAAGGCTTGGTTCAATCTGAAGTCATAGTAAACACTATACTTGTCTTTCTGAAAAGGGAGCAGGTAATCTAATGGTAGAAACTAGGATGGAGAAGTTGTCAATTAGAAGTAGAAATCAGGGAATATTAAATGCGTGTTCCGTGTGTTTCACCTACAAGCTGGAAACTCTCAGAACCTTCCATAAGTCCCCAGCAAAATGCCATGAGTTCAAGGGAGAAACTTCCTTGTCTGCTTGAATGACCCTGCTCTTCCTTCCTAGTTAGTCTTTATCCTCCAGACACTTTCCTTCTTCTTGGAGTAAAGCTAGGAGAAGTGTTTTGAGTAGGGAAGATGGGTGAAAAAGGGAAAGAGACAGAACTTTTCAGAAGTTTGGAACAGTCCTGGTGGCTCTTTCAGTCTCGTGAAGACTGCTCCTATTCTTCATACCTATCTAGGATAAGTGGGTGAAAAGGCAATTTCTGCGATGCAGTTCCATGCCTTCTTATGAGCTATGGAGCTGCTAACTGTGACTGTGAAGAGGGGGTCACAAAACGGACTTAGTTGAGGCAAGGTAAATATAGAATGGGAAAGGAAACATAATCTGATTCTTCCTCTATTTCTGGTCGAAACTGAAAAAAAATTATTTCAAACACAGTGTTCTTGTTACTGCTTAGAATGGGGATACCACTTGGGGACTAGAAGTGAAATGTGGAACATGATACTGCTTTGTGTAGACTGCATGCAAACTAAGCCATCCAGTTCTGTCAGATGCCCACAATCCCCTCATTGAAACACATGTAACTCCTACAGACTGTTAAAAGAATCAGTTTGTGCTTGTCGGGGTAAAATCTTGCAAAAATTACTTCAGTAGAGATGAGTAGATTTTAGTGAGCCATCTGATTGTTGTGATATACAAAATGTGATACTGTCATGAGCCTGCTGTAGAATACTAAGCTCTTGGTCCTTGTCAGCCATTATATTTAATCCTGTATTGTGTATTCTGAAGGTGCTAAATGTCCCTTGAGAAAGTATAGCTATGTATCTTGGTAACAAGTACGAGTATATTGTCAGCAGTTTAGTGACAATGCAAAATGTTTGTAATATCCCTGTGAGCTGTTTAATTTTGTATTTTTTCCCTTATTTTTTAATCCGTTCCTTGTGAAAAGGAAGGAAGTAAGTCTAGTCTTGCGACTTTGGATACCTTGTTTTGGATTTTTAAATCTAGCCAGCTCAAATGCTGTGAGGCTGAATTTAACCTTAGATAGAGAATTTTGAATTAGAGCAATCCACAGGATTTGGTATTAGGACAGTTGGTGCTTGATCTGTGTGGGCTGTGAGTGTCGTTGAACTGTCTGGACAGTGTTCCATGCTGCCATTTCTTTTCCATGCTACAGTTTAGCACTCATGCATATGTAAACAGAATCTGGACCAGTCACTTCCATTATTTTAGCTAAATCTTAGAATTCTACATTCATCTACAAATTAATCTAGTATTATGAAATGCATATGTCCTCTTGGCATAAATTTTGTATACCTATACATGAATTATTTTTACTTCCATATTATACATTTGAAGGTTGTATACTCATGTTTCAAAATATTTTTTACTATACAGGCTCTTTTCCTTAGTATTTTTGTTATGCACTTCTGCTTTTTTAAAAATTTCTTTTGTGGTAGGTGCAGACAGATAAACAATCTGAATTTTTCCTTGCCATTCTGTCCATTAGACTTATTATGTATTCTCTTTTGGAAAAAGCCTTGGGCGTCAACACTAGTTGCTCATAGTCTCTTTTTAGCTGATGGCTCCTGATATGAAAGACCAGTTTTTTAATGATGCAGTTCCATTGCATATCCAAACCCACTGTTTTATTTCTACAAATGAAAAGCTTGCCTGTGTGAGATGTTTTACTTCACTTAGAGAATGTATCTTGTAGTGTAAAAAAAAAAGTTAAATCTGGTTTTATAGAACTTAAACTTTATGACTAGTTGAGTTATCATGAGTTAATTCAATGATACGGAATTACAGGAATAAGCATAAGATGAAACTTGAAAACTTTTAGTTTGCCACAAAATAAGCATTGGATTGAGAGAGACTTGAGCCTTGTCCTACCTCCTGTAGCTAAGAATATTGACATCAGATGCTTGAACTTGTAATGAAAATCTCTACTTGTTGATTATTCAAGGAATAGGAATATATGAAAAAGCTTGAAAAATCTTCATTTTTGTTACACTTTTATCATTAGCATGCTAATTGAGAACAGCTTTATTATCTGCTATTAAATCTCATTTACATGTACAATGTTGAGTATGTAGGAGTCCTCTTTCCTGTTTTGTTTTAAATACATTTTAATATTGCAGCAACTTCTGGCTTGGCATGAGTATTGGCATTTTAGTGTTATTTAGGTGTTTATATAAGGGAGTCCGTTCATCTTGTAATGCAGGAAGCAGAGAAGAAACAGTTTTACATTTGGTTTGGTGTATTTGGGGTTGGTTGGTTTGTTTTGTGTTTTTTTTGTTGTTGTTATAAAGTGATCTCTTTGCAATAAATTAGACATCACCATTTGATATTTTTGGATTCAAATTTCAAGATTCCCAACCTTTTGTCAGCAAATCATGGCAGCATAATCTATATGGGAGTTTAATATGTAGTTTCCAGTAAAATGGAGAGAATTTTGCTAGGCATTTGCAAAGCCCTGTGTTTACCTTATGGAAACTCAGGAGGTTGGAACTAATGACACCATGTTTCTCTAGATTTTTACATTATTCTTAATGAGTATTTCAACCAGTTCACTTGATACTAAATTAAGGCGTGCTCTGTTGTTCTTTTTGATGTGATAGCACCTGATACAAACGTGAATACTGTAAAATGAACTACTAATTATCTGCTGGTTCATTGTGTCATTTATTGCAAATGAGGGATTTAATGGTTTTTATCAGTTCAGCAGGTTTATTCTCAAATATTCAAAATGCTTGGTCCTTCTCTAATTTTGACCATATTTTCTTTTTGTATTGAATGTGTCAGACCGTACTAGATTGGGAGGTTTCTATGATTGTTTCAAGGATTCTGCTTCAGATGAGGGATTGTTTGTCTGAAATGCAGTATAATCTCTCATGCTTTACCCTTAACTTGAAACAAACAAGAAAAGATGTATTTTGAGAAACTGTGCCTTGCTCTCATCTCTCAGGTTAAAAGAAACCAGTGCACCTTTGCTTCTCGCACTTTGAGAGAGCTGTTTACGTGCCTATTATTTCCTAACATAGAATATTTTCTACAGTTTTATTCTTGTGGATGATACAAAATCCTTCAATTTCTCTAACAGAATATAGCATTATGTCCAGGAATTCTGGTTTAGACATTAAAGGAATTTAGTTAGTGGCTCCTGAACCTGTTTTCTGGTCTTTTATGCTGGATTAGGTTTGGCATGAGAGATGTGAAAGGTGGAGTAACACTGTAAAAATGAATAACTGACTATAAAGAATTTAGCTTCACCTGGGAAACATTCATAAAATATGAATGCATATAATCAGTACTTCTACCTCTTATACTAGTAGCAAAATATTACTGATTATTTATTTGGTCTCTGTTTGGATGTTTTGTACTTTTTAGACTAGGGAAAAGGTAAATCAGTTGAATTTTAAAGTCTCCATATAGAAAAAGTTGACACAAATATGTCTGCTGTGATAAGCAGTTACACTTTCAAGAACTGTAAAAACAGAAGACATGTCTTTATTTGCTAGCAATGCCAAAAATGTCTAAAAAGCATAAATTAGCTGATGGAAGTGTCGACGAGTGTGTTTTTTGAGTTACCTTCCCATGCTTACTGGTTTGCTTCAAAAATACGTAGTGTGATTCTTCATGAAAATGATAAAAAAGGGTTCAGAGGAAAATCTAAGGAACTGTAAGACTGAGGGCATATTGAAACACAAAGTTACATTCATTTCTAGCTTCTGGGTCAAGTTTTGGTCTCATACTTAACAGTGTAATTTAATTGAAATTAGCTCAGTCAATCCATATTTACACTGGTTTAATTGAGGACAGATGTAGATGGCTATATTCGAGGATGAAAATAATGTATTTGGAAGAGCATGTTCCTGTCAGAGAGCCGAATGAAACTTTATCAGAACTGCAGACACCTGTCTTCCTACAAGAAATTTAAAGAGAATCCATGTGCAGGCCTATTGGGAATGTAAAGCTAATTATGGATTTTTTTTCTTCAAGGGAGACGAATAGGCTTTAGAATTAAAACAAAGCAGAAAATCTCTCCTGCCACAATCCTGTAGGGAATTTCTAGGCTCAAGGTCAGATAGTGTTTTATACAAACAAAATTCTGTCCAAACTCCCTCTGTCAAACCTTTCCCTTGGCAGGACCAGATATTCACATAAAATTCATATTTAATGGTAGTGACAGTTATAGTTTGAGGAAAAATTTGGATGAAGGAGGTTCTTATATATTTGGGGACATTCTGGTTTTTATGGGGTTCTCTATAGCACTTGCAGTTTTCTAGGCATCTTTGCAGGGTTGGGATACTGTGCTCTTACTTGCAGTCTGAGTCTGTGAGCCTCGAGATGGAAAACTGATGCTGGAAATTTTAGTAAAAACTTTTAAACTTGTCAGTGAGGTCTTTTCTAATGTGTTTGACTAGAGAATTCCATTTTCATTCCTAAGGCTGAATTGTATCCCACTATGGAAGCCTTGCCATTTTTTCCTTGGTAAAATTCTATGAAATAAATAGTGAACTGTTTCTCTTCCCATTTTTGTAGGAAGAGAATGTGGACTAGTAAGTTTCAGCAAAATGTAATTTCTGATACAGCTGTCTAATAGTGATCTTCCTGCTGAACTGAAGGCCTGTTAAGTTTACACCCCTGCTTACACAGGAATACATCCATGTGATAGTTATTCCCAAGGACACAAGTATCTATACATATTGTACTTGAGTAAGTATATTCTCAAAAGACAGCAAAGGAAACACAAAATCCTGCTTGTGTGTATCTTCTGCTGATTCCAGTGGGAGCAGGGATTAGCTGTAATATTAAGTTACTTAAATTGTATGCGTAGGTTTTAGAGTATAAGGATTAGATTTGGTTAGTGGTGTTGTTAGTCTTTTGAAACAGTACTTGCTCATTTGCAATACAGTGAGGCAAAGACACCTGCTTTAAATGCAGAATTGGATAACTAGATTTCTTTTTTTGACTTTGTCTTAAGCACATTTCTCTTAACTGCCACACTTATTTCCTTTAATGTGGCATTGATGCATCAATATTTGGTAATAAATAAAAAAGGGTGAATTTTATTTTTGAATTTTAAATGACAAAAAATTACTAGGTTTGTTGACAGATTCAGTGTTCTGTGAGAATTGTTAAAAAATGCAAGTTTTGTATGAAATCATGCCTACCTTCCTACATGACATTATCTATTGGTCTATAGAAAAGATTTTTCCATAAAATATTTTAATGCACCCATGGAGACTTTCATGCTGCTGTCTAATAAAGCAAGGTCAGGGGAAGTTATAATGCAAAGCCCAATGCTTGGGGTTTTTTTCCTTTCCTCAAAATATTTTATTTCTGTAGTTACTCAAACCAGTGTTTTTAATGCGACCATTGCAGCAATGCAGTCTCATAGTATTTCACTGAATAGAGACAGCAGTTAGAAGTAAGAAGATTTTATTGCATGGAGGTATATTTCAGCTTAATTTATGGTAGTTGGAAAAGGAAAATGAAAATTACAGGGTTTTTTTCATGTCCTACTGTGCTAGAGCACCCCATATTTAGCCAGGTTAAACCAGTCTTCTGGAAAAGGTAATACATTTTATAAGAAAAGCATTATACTAGTGTCAACATTTTCCTTTCAAATCAATAGATCTGGTAATGTTTTAATTAACATAGCAAATTGCAAAGCATTTCTTTTGAGAAGTACTTTGAAACAGTTACCTGAAAAGACTATCAATCCAGTGTTAATATTATGAAATATCTTGACAGCATAATGATTTCAATTAACTCTGGTTAGAAATTTAACTTGCACTCATGTAAAATGCTACAGAAGAGAAGTTGCTTAACATAAATTCTGGCAGGTACATAGTAATGCTCATCTGAGTTATGTGTATATAAGACATAACCTGGAAACTGCTTCTAGATCGAGCCAGCAACCTTTGGCTTTTCCAAGTAACATTTTATGTAGCTATATGCTACCATTTCAGGAACACAGTAATCCACTATATTTTGTTCAGTTGGATGATGAGCACAGGCCACTGAGAGAGCCTTCACTTGAGAATCACTGAATTTATCCTTTTTTTTGAATTAATTTTTTTTTTAAATTTATGCTTTTCTTGTTTTAGTTCCTCCATCCCCTGGTACAGTACTCAAGATTATGATGGTTAAAATGTCTGTACTTACAAGATGTCCTGCTACAAGTGCAGGTATTTTGACAAAAGTTGTTTTTCCAGAAGAGTCTATTTGTAAGAGCAAATCAGTTATCTAGTACAAACTATTTTTTAACCCGTAAGATATTCTGAGGTATGACTCATTCATTATGGTAAGAGTGTTTAATTACTTAACTTTTGAATACTAGCATGGAAATAGTGATAAATTTCTCTTGCTTCTTTCAGTTTTAACACACTCAGGTTGGGTTTTCATTTGAAGGGGTGTACAATGTTCAACACTAGCAATAAAATCATTTTTCTTTTTCCTGAAAGACAGAGATGGTGTCAGAACCATGATATACAGGCTGAAATTTCATATAAGAGGCAGAAATATCTACCATCCAAGAAAGAAAAAGCCCAAGAATGGAGGTTTTCAATAAATTAATTTCTTCCCCCATAAATCTTTCACCTCATTTGTTCTTGGAATGTAAAGGCTATAGTTATTGTTTATGTATATATTTATTTATTCAGTAACTGCTCATTTGTCATATCAGTCTTACCTAAGAAATGTCGAATGAGTTTGCTGTACTAATATAACAGAAAGTTATATTAGTAGCTCTTACTGTTTTACTAATGCCCTGTGGGCAAAAAAAGGTCAATAGAAGAAACCTTGGCTCAGTTTAGGAAGCGCATAAAAACTGTAACATTTTCATCATGTCTTGTAAACCAGAGCTAGGCTTTGCTAAGCATTGCAAAGGCACAAGAACATGAACAAATGCTTTTCTAGAGAGCTTTCCGTTTAAGATGGAAAGAGGATATGAGAGTCAAACTCAAATTCTGTAATGAAAGTTTATCCAGGAAGTCAATAGCCAAAATCAGAAGTGAATATTGATTCAATACTCTACCTGATCATTGAACAGTTTATTTTGTTCATTTTATGATTCCTCACTACACCAGTTTCAGAGACTCAGGGCTGCATTTAATTGTTTAATTGGTAAGACTATTTAGCTAAGTTATCCTGTTTGGAAAAAATATCCCATTCTTCTGCGATTCTGGCTGTTTGTCTTGCAGTAATAAGGAAATAGGATCTATGAGTTCCTTTTATTTTGGAGAAGACCTAGCACTGAAAAGTAATATGTGATGCCTCTTTCCAGCCTTTCAAGGCAGAACGATAACTTGGGCATATTTAGTATTGGCTTACTTTGCATCTCAGACGGCTACTTTATGATTGTCTTTGCATGAACTTGACTTGGATGTGGGGAAATCCCTTGGGATCTATTGCGCAGACAGGTTACTAGAGAGGGTTTTTTCCCTAGCCCTTTCAGGTAAGGTAACCTGCCTTCAAATAGTATTACCTTTAAATAGCATGCCTGGCCAGTTCTGTCAGATTGTATTAGGAAACTCTTGTTTTACCTGTGTTTTGGAAAAGAAGAGTAATATTATTGCATAACAGTTAAAGTAGTTTCTGTTGTGTGAGTGTGGAGAAAAAAACCCACAATAAGGTTAGCAAAAGAGACTGTTCTCACTGTGCTTAATATCTTAGGCTTTGAAATATAAAAAAAGAAATGTATCCTAAAATGTTGTAAAAAAAAAAAAAGCCCACCCAAAAGCCCAAACCAAAACGAAAACAAAAAGCAGCCCCAAAACCTTCAACACCAAACCAAAGAATGTTGGAATATGAGCCAGTACAGAAATGAGTATGAATGTAGATTCCTTAACTTTCTGCATCGTCCTGCTGAACACTTTAGGAAGACAACTTAGTGAAATTTGTGCTGCTTGTAAATAATGTAGTAGTTAGTTAAGAGTTTTAAGCAGTAGTTGTTATGACTATGAAGTGTAGATATTTTAAGCTTACCTGTCAGGTTTTCAGAGCTACCGTTGCACAGTTAATTTTGTGCTGTGTTGTGAAAAGGCAACCATAGGACGGACAGAGGTGCTGTACAGTGAGTGTGTGATGATGGGAGATTGGGATTTTTTTTAATGCTTGCTTTAATCTTGAGTTAGTTCTCCTATTTCTTTGTTAAGGTAACAGTTCACTTTTTTTATCCTTCTATATGTTATTTTTTAGCAGATTATATTTTAATACTGACTTAAATACAGTGGAAGCGGAAATAGCTGTCATCTTCTGTATTGTATGTATGTAGATATGGAGACTGTGGACTTGACTCTGCACTTGCTTAGAATTCCAGAATACTAACCTTCAGTTGCTGGACTGGATATTGCAATTCAGTTTTAATATGAAAAGAATGTTTTTTGATAAATTAGCTTTCTTCATCATCTACAAAATATTTTATTCAATTACAATGCCTCTTTACTAGAAAGATTTGCAAGGTATGTTTTGAAGAAGGTTGAAAACAATGTCATTTGACTTCTGCTGACTACTTAAAAGGAAGACTGAATCAAGGATGATGTAGGGATGTTTCTTCTCCTGACCTGGTAAAGAAAGGAGAGACTCGGAGACTTACTGCCTGCTGCTTCCATTTTTGTTTAGCTGACCTAGTGAGATTGAAGATAATACCGGAAATATTAGTGGTCTTGTCCACCTGTTGAATCACATACCAACTTCAGTAAGAGCTTGTAAATGTTCTCTGAAAACAAGTTTTAACTGTGAATTCTACATCTGAACTGAGTTACTAGGCAGCTTCTTATATTTTTCACTCTATAAAGTTGTATATGTGTTTGTTTAGTCATCTCTAAGTAAGAGTAATGGTGAGGCACTGGAACAGGTTGCTCAGAGATGCTGTGGACGCCCCATCCCTGGAGATGTTCAAGGCCAAGCTGGATGGGGTTTTGAGCAACCTGGTCTAGTGAAACATGTCCCTGCCTATGGCAGGGAAGTTGGAACTTGATGATCTTTAAAGACTCTTCCTACCCAAGCCATTCCACGGAATATTTATTGCAACAACATGTAAGCTGAAAGCTATATCTATAATGTGATCATTCTCTTGGAAGAAATTCTGGCCTTCTTGGAAAATGTTTTATGGTAATTAAATTTCTTCAATCAGTTTCTTCTTTGTACAGGACAAGTGTTGTTACTGATCTCATCATTAAACAAATCTACTTCTGCAGTCTAATGGTTAGCATTGTAGCAGAGCTCTGGTATTCAGATGTTTAATTCTTCATTTGTCCCTTGACAAGGTTTTGTTTTCATTCGTGTTTCCAATTTGCTGGCATTTATTACAAGAGAATTGTGTGAGGACTTTTTCCTTCACAGTTGAAGATTTAGGATGAAGAGCTGCTAACTGATGGCTTTTATCATAAAAAGGCATTTTCATGTCTTTTTTACTTTTGACATCCTGTGTTCAGATAGTACACCAGATTAAATATTAATATTGGACACAGTTAAAATAGTAGCACATGTAAAACAAAACAAAAAACCAATCCTCACAAAGCAGAGATTGTTTAGGGCACTTAATTCACTCATTTGCCTCTTTGATTTAGACATATGGATAGTGATAATAGCATCACTCTGTGCTGTCATACCTGGCTGTATGCTCCAGACTGATTAGACACTGTCTTATCTACTCCAGTTCAAGTCACCCCGATGATCAAACATCTGCACTTATTTGGGGAGATGATTCTGTAATTTAATAGCATGCAGCAGAGTATGTAATCCTCAGACTCTGAATTTTATCTGCTGGCTAAGGAATTTAGGTATTACCTATACCTTGTTGCTAAGCAGATTCAGAAGTTTTACATCTTTCTATCTTTACATTTCTTCTGTTATGTTTAATACTGATGTTGATAACATCACAAATGGTATGTGTGCAAAATTGTCCTAAAAGTCTTTAGGTTTTTGCAACTTTTTGAAATGCAGCTCCCTTTAAATTTATTCAAACTGTCAGCATAACCAGATTTTAGTTTTTCTGTGGATAACTTCTGTTGTGTTCATCACCCAACTTTAAACAACAGACTAAGCATGAATACAGTCTTCAGAATGGTTTTTGTAGTGTAGTCTTTGTGCAGCACGCTGTCTATATCCTGAACTCAGTGACAAATTGGAAAAGATAATATGTGATTTTTAATCAAGTAGAACATTTTAATGCATAAGTGCAAAATAAAAGTTAAGGATGCTAAAGCAATAATAGAATGGTGAATTTATGGAACATTTATGTGTTTTGTTTCAGTTTTCACCATGCTTAACATTGAACTATTGTTCAGCAGTAGTTCTGTTCTCATTCTGTGTGGCAGGATGCTAATTCGTGCAATTTGCAGAAGTCTGTGATAGGACAAGTAAGAGGAATTAAAAAACCCCAAATTTGGCAACTTGTCACTTTTTCAGCAGCCTATTATTACCTCTAAAGGATATCTAGTGTGCTTAGTATGAAACATTTTACAAGGAGGGCCCAGGGCAAGGAGTTTTTTCAATTTCCATGGCTAAAAATTGCAGTGAAATATATTTCAAACTTTTCCTTTACTTGCAAATACTAAATGTCTTTAATAACAAGGAATTTGAAAGAATAAATTCTGGCTGTAGCATTTGGGTTCCAGTGAAGTAATGAAATAATTTTAGCAGTACACTTAGTACAGTGCATAATTAGAAAACATGTCTGCCTACACTAAGATTTATTTTATTTGTGTTTTTTTATTTGTATTAATAAAATGAATTTTTGTACAAAATAAAAATTTATACTTTTCAGTTGTACAGAATTAATTTTGATTGGCAAGGCATGGAAATTTAGAAATTATTTTTCTAATAGAGCTTAGATGTTTAAAAACTCGTTATGTCCTTACATCTCTTCCTCAACATTTAATTTAGTTGTCAATCTGTTCACCTGACCGAAAGTGGAAAAATCCCTCTTTTGCAAATTCTATGCTGTAAGGAAATGAATGATTGCACCTGATACTATGGCAGTATTATTTGCTTATTTAACCACGTATTCAGTTGCTTCATTGGATGCAGAGAGTTATGTTAGAATCTCTAAAAGCAAAATGATCTGAACTCTGACAGAAATACTGTGTTGCAGAAGTACTGCATAATTGTGCTCAAAAGAAGTTCTTGAGTCATCAAGACCTAGTGCCTTGCACAGTTATACCCTCTCAAGTAAACTAAATGCCCATGACAGTACTTCCCTGGACCCATTTTCTAAGTTTTCCAATACTACCTTTGCATTGCTGCAAGAAGCATAATTCCAAATTTTCCCAAATTGTCATTATTCTTTTTCATGCTTTTTTTTTTTTTTTTAATACTATCAAATGAGTCCTCATCTTCTTCTGTCTGCTTTGGTCTTTAAGCTGCATTGTACAATTCTGATACTGTTTCTTGTTTGTTCTTTATCCCTATTAAAAAAAACCTCAACAGTTTCCTTTGTTCAGTTGCATATGAAAGCCCCTGGAATGAAATGCACTAAAAAGTGCTAAGTGTGAAGCTGGATAACTTTCTTGGGCTGAAAAATGGGAGGATGTAATGAGAGAGGATGTAATGAGCAAAGGTGACTGTTTGAACTTGATTGAGTGGCACTATGTGATGGCTTAGTAAAGACTAATAAGTGATGGTTATGGGAGGAAAGTCTAAGTTTATTTCTCTGGGCTTGTTCAGGTGCCTATTCACTGTACTTTGTTGACAGGGCTACCACTCATATCACTGAGTCCTCTTGAGCCTGAGACCTTTTCAAGACTCATGGCATTGCACAAGAAATCTTGTGACATTTGGCCCCTTTTGCTTTTTGAGCCAGTCATCTTCTTTGGTAAAGAAAAAGGGGAAAGTGGTCCTTCCAACAGAAAAGAGTTTATTAAAAACTAAAAATCTCTGTTCTAATTCCACGGTGATGTTCTTGGACTGAATGCAGGTGATACTGCAAGCATTTAAAACACTCATGTATTTATTCCTGCTTGAACTAATTTGGAGAATCCTGTGCAATTTCTAGAGTATGCTGCTTTATATCCTTTCCAGTCTGATTTCACATCTTCAATGAAACTCTTTAAATATTATGGCTTATTTATTTTACAGCTTGTGAACAGCTTGAGCATCCTATTGGTTCCAGCTCCTATATTCTACCTTCTAGCTTGAAAAATTAGTAAATATTTTCAGCCTGTTTACTTGGCATTCTTTAATATTAGAGGAAGGCAGAATAAGAAGTAAACCCTTATGAAGATTTTTTGAATTAAAAGCTTATACTGTTACATTGGGTTTTCAATTCCTGATTATTGTTAAAATTTTATTCTGTTTCTGAGTTGGTAGATAGTCTTTCCATTATGCTGTGTTCATCTGGGTCTTGCTGCTTGCTGTGATGAAACTGAATTGGGCTCGATTCTTTTGATTATCAGAGCTGAGCTAATTGTTTTAAGGTGCAAATGCAAGTAATAGGTACTGTATTGTGTGTGTATATGTACCTTTTTCTATATATAAACATCTTAGAAGAATATGTGTATGTATATGTTGCATATATAAAGAATATATCTGTGGCTTAAGACTGCAAACTGGAACGAGCTCTGCTGCTGATGTGCTGTGCAACATCAAACACTGATCTTGCTTGTCCTCAGTTTTCCATTGCTAAGTGGAAATTATGGCTGATATCCATGGCATTAGGCAAAAGTCGATATTTCATCACAGTCCCTTCATTGGCTGGCAGAACTTTCTTGGATAGGAATAAAAAGTAAATATCTCCTATGTGAAAGAATATATTTAATGGCTGAAAGACGATCTTACTTCAAAACTCCTTGTTTCCTTGTTTGCACATGGGAACCAGAAAATTTCCCACTCCTCCTTAAATGAGTTCAAGTGAGAAGAATTTATTCTTGTCATCATGTACTTAAAAATATGTCTAAATTTCCCCTGAAGTATAGATAGACTTATGGCAAAACCCATTTGCACCTTACTTTGTAGTCATGTCTGAACATATCCAAATATTCAGAAGAATTTCAAATTGTCCAAATTATAGATTATTTTAGATTTTGTTCCTGCAAATCAGAAGGAGCACTGCCTATCTAATTTCACTCCAAGCAAAATGTGAGCTGCAGTGATATAAAGAGGATAGACTTTATTCTGTGGTAATAGCCCTCATCTTCAGTCTCCAGTACATTATGTTCATGTTAAGTATCTTTTATCAAGTTGAAGTGACTCCAACTAAGCTGTAGTTTAGTTCAGTTAAACTATTTCAGAGGTGGTTGGCAAATTAAAAATAAAAACCCCAAGAAGTTTTCTTGTCCTATAAAAATCCTATTTTTGTCCAGTGTTTTTGAAAAAAATGTTATAAGGGAACCACTATCTTTTGACAACTTTGTGAGACAAAACAAAGATGCATGGAAAAGTATAACCAGCCATATAGTTTGTACTGGGATTTATACAAGAGTCCTACTAAATGCATTTTGACTGTAGTCTGATTAGTCTTGTTTATATCTCAAATGCCCACATCCACTCCTTTCCTTTCCACAAAATATCATGAATGGTAATAAATAGAAATAAGTCTTTATTTTGTATATCCCTGGATCCAAGGAATTGATGTTGATTTAACTTACTTGACATTTAGTGTAATTTAATTATGGAAAGTCTCTGTTGGTAACTAGCAGAGAGTGTACATGGTTACCTCGTTATCTTTCTGTGATAGTGTGTGGCTGTTGCGTTTGCTCATTGTCTTGATGCTCGTTTACTCAGGGCCCTCAGGGAAAACCATACTAATTAATTACGAAACAACAACAAAATCAGTGTTTTCCTGTTTTCAGAACTGACAAAAGCCAGTGAAATTGAGCTACTTTGTAGCATGGCTTCAACACAAGCAGGATATAGTGGTTTGGATTTGGAAATCCCACCATAAGTTCTTATGAAACAAGGATTTCTAGAAATAACATCCAGCTGAAAGTTGATATTTTTGTATAATATCTAAACCAGCATTAGAACTTTTTTTGGCAGTCACTGAATCACAGTGCTTTAGTGTTCTATAGGGAAGCTGCAGCAGTGTGCAGTAGCCATGTGTGGGTGGCATGATGTGGGAACAGAAAGCTGTAGCTCATGAAAAAGTTAATGCTGCATTAGTTCCTGCATGAAAAATCTGTGCCAGTGTACCTCGCTAAGATGCTGTTAGCCCACTGTAACCATTGTTGGTCTTGTAATTTCTGTTAGGTTGCAACACAAGAGAGAACCTTTCAGCAATTGCAATATGGTTACCTGGTGTTCCAAGGTGACTCGTGAACTGACTAAACAGAGACATGGAGAGGGCGGTTCTACTGATACAATACTTTGTGTTCCCAGTTATTGCAGCTAAAATTCATATCAGTCTGTTATGGAGTAAATGACATGGGTTATTGAAGAATCTTCTGCTTTTCAAGCAAGTAGTATGACATGATTCTAGAACAATTACAGGCATCCACACATCAGCATTTGCTACCCACACATCTATAACACATGGAGTATATTTACTTAAGATGGATTTTTTTAATTTCAGGAGCCATAAAGAGCCATATATTTATATAGCAAAACTCACTTTATTCAGCATATCTGAACGATAAACTTGTGGCTTGAACTCAGTTATGAAATTTAGAAAGCCGAGTGTGTTTAGCAATTTCCTTTTGAGGAACTAAAACTTCTTACTGTCCTGACCCGAATGTCACCTATTTGCTTTTAGCCCTTTCTTGAGTATATTGAAGTAAGCTTGATCTACCACAGGTATCTTGTATTAGAATGTGATTTAGAGGCAGACCAAAAAATTCTTATCGGTGATTGATTTTTTAGTCCTAAGATATGTAACCCTAATTACACCTGCCCACTAAAGGAGGGAATAGGTAGTAGAAGAGAAAACAAACAAACAAAAATTATAGACATTGCAAATTAGTACAAGAGGTGAGATCAGCCTTTCAAGTAAGTCAGGACATGATTGTGGGCTGTGGACTGTGCCACAAATTTAGTATTGCCTCTCAGAGATTTTTGCTGTGGTTCATGTGTGGGTTTTTGTTTGGTTGGTTTGTTTGTTTGGTTTTTTTTGTTGTTGTTGTTTTTAGTTTTTTGTTTTTGAGCTGTAAAAGTAAGGATGCATTTGTCCTGCTATGGTTTACTGTGATCTTTCTAAGGAAACGGCAGATTTTTTTCATGCACATTCTGAGTATGAATTTCCTTTTAATATGACACTGTTCTGCACACCCCTCAAAAATACCCCAAAACCCACACTCTAACCTCAAATCCAAACAAGTTCTCATTTTACGTTAGTGTTGGGCATTAAAGTTTGAAATGACAGGAAATTCTAGATCTTGCCTGGTTTCTTTCATGATGGCTTAAAATGTACACGTGGACTCCATTCTAGGTGAATAGGGGTGAGAATGATGGTCGCAGGATGCAGCTTTGTGCCTTTTTGTGGTCATTAAAGGCAACATATCATGTTTGTTTCTGACAGCTGTGAGGTCAGGAAATTAAAAGGAGTTTCATAGTTCTTTTGCTTTCAGCACCCTTGAATGATGTTTTCTTACACATCGCTGTACTATCATTTCCTATGGCAGGCTGCTAAAATGTTTTTTGATAAGAGCTTTTCCTGATTTTTTCAAATTAAACTTTTTCACTGGCATAATGCGTCATCCCAGTAAGTGCTTTTTATTCTTAGACTGAGGGCTCATTGGACCCACCCTTGGCCACCCCTTAAAGAACAATAAAATAAAGTTCAGGGCAAGCAGCGCTCTGTTTCACTTGGGCATGGTTTTTGTAGACCTTTCTTCTCATTGTGTAACTTTCATCTTGACATGCCCAAGACCGGAATAACAAGAGAGAGCCTCCAACTGAAAGGGGTATTTTGACAGATGTCTTATCTAAAATGATGCTTTATTTAAATAGTGTTAGCTTTTCTATTAGTGGAAAAAGTAAAGACACTGTTAGGCTAAAAGGGAATTCATCCCATATTGTTTAAACTATAACAACCTGACCAGATTTCATGAGGTTTCTTTCAGTAACTATAAAAAAAGGAAAGCCCACCAATTAAACTTTTAAAGCAACTGAAACCAGCAATTAGCAATGTAAATTGCTCCTGTTGTAGTGCCTCATGTTTTTGTTGGTGAAAGATTGTCTGTATAAAACCTGTTTAGAGTGAGATAAAGGAGGAATAAAAGGGCATATGAAAGAAATCAGCAAAAAACATAGGCTAGGAGGACTAATCCAGATTACTTCTTGCCTGCAGACTATCTGAATGATAGGTATGATAATTTCTTACTGGTTTTTACAGGGGTGATTTTGTGATTAGTTGGCAGCTGAAATTACTACTGAAAAGAAGGATCTCCAAGGAAGGGGGGGTTTGAAGAGATCTTGTCCTTTTCAAAACTACTAGAAAACATTTCTTGGGAACTGGCCAACAGTGTTTCCAACTCTATATTTTACTATGTTTTGTACTTTTGTATTTTAAACCAAGAAGTGTTTTGCCCTAGTAGCTGAGAGTATCTAAATCCTAGGGCTCAGTATTAGGAATTTCTTGTTTGCAACTGGTGCAAGTGTTCCTAACAGCACAAAAGCCACTCTGTTCTCATTTTCAGATTGCTTACAAAAGAAACAATTCCCTATTTCTGTGCTTTCAGGATTTTGTTTGGCTTATATAACGAAGGACTGTCGACTACTCATTTTGGTACTCAAATCAGTTGCTTCTGTATGATCTGGAAATGTCCCTCATTACTTACTCGTGTGAGATTGTCTTTTAACATCATCCTACCAGGAACATGTTAGAGATCCTATATTAGGCACAGTATAATGTGCTAAATAGTGCATTAAAAAATGACAGCATAAATGGTAGTTAGAAGCAGTATTCACTATTTTAGAACAAGTTCAGTTTGGTATTGCTGCTTGTCATTGAGAGAGTGCCACAATTTGATCCCTCAGTTATTAGTCCCCCATCACTGGCACTGCTGACAGTGGTTTGGCACAATGCAAAGAGGTTCATCAGAATATTAGAGCATGCGGAAGTTTGGGAAATACAATTCCCTGAAATGCACATGTGGCCTCTCTGAAAGTTAGGCACTTGTTCCGTATGTAACTCTCTGAATGTTTGTCTTGTTATTGTGATATTAAAAAGTAATTTTATTTAATGTAGCACTATGACTATATTAGGTCTGGGGGAGGAGTGTTCCACTCCTGACGCACTGGTATACATGTGCAAATCATCAGACGTTATAGTTAACTTGGTGAAGGTTTGGCAGTGCTGATATTGCTGAGCTTTCTGAAGATCTCAGGCAGGGGATGAAAATTTTAACTGCCGGAAAGCCTTGTTACGAGAGTATGCTTTAGGACTGTGCTGAATAGCGTTGAACATACTGGTAATACAAGATTCATCAAAAACTCTGTGGTAATAAATCAAGCTTCCTCAAATATTCAATCTTCCACCTTTATTTCATCATTAGTTTGTAGCAAGAGTGTTGTTGCTTGCAGACAGCCAGGTAAGTGAAATATCTTTGTTCAGCTGCATACTAACAAGCATCTTAGTACATGGAACATAGTAATGAATTATTATCTGCCTGCAGAACAGCATTTCCTTACCCTTGATATTAATTTTGGAGTCAATCAGGGCAATGTCCTAAGAGCTGGAAATTTTAGATAATACCCCTTATGAAGCGTAAAAAAAAGGTCAAAACCAGAAAACGAGTAGTGACGCATTTTAGAACCACCCTTGATAAGAAGGCTTTTATGTATAAAAGTTCTCAGAAACTGGGCTGGGTTTTGAACTCCTATCTCTAATCACATAAAGATTAAGGCCCATGGAGTGAGCAAACCTGCTTTGACTAATGTAACCTCTTCTGCACTGATTTCAATGTAAAAGGCATGAAACAAGTTTAAAATACCACCAAGAAATTCCACCAAGAGGCCTTCAAACAAGCTTTTCTCTGTATAAGAGCTTCTTTCAAAGCTTGGTTAAACTGTGCTGGACTGGATACTATAAATATTCGTGGTGCGGTCTCAGTATACTTTGAATAGTACTGATGGTGTCACCTATAAAAAAGATTTAGCAGTAACGTAAAGCATCTGGAAACAAAAAACCCTGAACATAGAAAACAACTCCCAGCTATCTGAGGTAAAAAAGAAATATTCCTAATTGTTCAATATTCCTCTGTTATTTTTAAAATTCCTCTTGAAGGCATTGATGTTCTCAGACATATGATTACTGGGGAAGATACTAAAGTGACCACTAAGCCAGTCTGATTAACGACATGGTCTTTTCCTTATTTATTAAATCTTTGAGTCTACCTGCTGGTTAAACTGATGTTACTGTGCGTGTGGATAGTGTGATGCAAATGTAAAGTTATTGTGATTAAATAATACTTAAAGTGTCACCAAAGAGTTAAATGTGGCAGTTCTCTACTGTAAATTCAAGTGAACAAAAAATTTCACTGAGTAGGAAGACAGACATTTTGATCAGAAGGCCATTGTTCTATTAATAAGGAACTAATAGGTTTTCCAAATGAATGACTTGTATTTTCAATTTGAGGAGAGGTGAGAGTACGAGGCGATGGAACTGAGGTTCAATTGAGAGGTTAATCTATGTATCAAGAACCTTTGTCACTGAAACGATGGTGAATAGATGAAGTCATTTACAAAGTGTAATGAGTTCTTATTGAGAATTAATTGTCTTGGAACTTAGTTCTGAAACTGGAAGCATATTTGACCCTTGAAATCAATCTTTCTTTTTCTCCCCTCATACCACCAGAAACTTGATAAAACTTCACGGGTTCAACATGATGAAAGTTAGAAATTAAATTTTGAAAATTTTTAACACATTGTAGTGCAAGCATGGATGATGTTCTTATTCCCTTTTTTAGTTTGAGTACATGTCTGAATTCTTACTGCAGTTCTTCCTGAATATTGCTGACCTTTAGTTAAGTAACTATATGTAGTGGTTTGTACTTTTGAGGGATGGAAAGCATTGTTACACTGTAATGAGGTTGAGCACCTGGAGATGTAAAGAGAAAAGCTAAGGTTGATCTTGAAATTTAAGGCAGAGAACAACAGAAAAAAGCCTCAGATATTGACAGGAAGAAGGGGAAAATCATGGGAGCATGAGTGTCTGTCATGGAGAGAGACATTCAGAATGACAGAATAAGTGGCAAGGGAGATTATATGACTGGATTTTGTTATGTGAGTTCTGAGGCAAACAACCTGAGCTGTTGCATCCAATTAATATATTCGTAGAAAGTAGGTAGTATTTATAAAGTGGAAATTTTTGGGTTTGAATGTTAATTTATTTTCTATCTGTCAGTTCATATCCTTGCTTCTTCTTTTTTCTTTTATGGCAATATTATATTGAAGGAGAGTTATAGCTCCAATTGCTGTGGATTCTTTATAATCTGTTAAATGCTTTAAAATTGGTTAAGGTTAAAATGACAGATTTTTTTTTCATTAAAGTAGTTTTCTAAATTAATCTTGTGCATAGACTGTCTAATATCTTCAGTTTTCCCTGTAAATTGTGGATTGTGCTCACAGAAATTGAATCTTGATGGTAGGTGAGACTGATTTTCAGTATTGGTTGCAAGCATTCTTTCTAATTGTAGGATAGAATACTCTTCAGTTCTTCAGTTTTTCTAAGATTCTGTAAAAAATTGAATGAAATTTGTATATTTATGCACATGTGGCTGCTTATGCAGTTTGTTCTTGTTGGTTTTTAGAGGTTCAATATTGCATAAATTATTAATTTCACTTTGTATGTAAGCATCCAAACTTCAGAGCTCTTCCAGAATATTCTCTGAAGGGATACCTTAGACTTCAGAACTGGTAAAAATGTCATTAATCCATCTTTGCCAAATGCATGAGATGCATTTCCAGGTGTGTAGCAGATTGAGGAAATACAAGTGTTTGATTTTTTTAAAGCAGGTTAAATTGTATGAATGAATAGTAAGCCTACATAACCTAGGAAACTCACTGTTCCAGTTCTTCTTCTTTCACTTGTCTCCTGAGTCACCACCTCAATATCATGGCCTCTGTCCTGATAGTTCTCAAGTCCATATAGAATAAATACAGTAGTTTCAACTCTTTTGGAGTTTGCATGTAAACGTGAGCAGCTTTGATCTAACTGGGAAGGAATAGGAAATTGTGTGGTTGCCTGACCATGCTTTGTGATAAGTGAGGCTGGTGATAATCTGCCCTTCTAAATCTGTCCCAGTTAAAAATGTATGTAAATGCTATAACTGCTTTCAAAGAGGAAGAAAAACCAAGCAAACAACCAATGTAAAAAAAAAACCCAACCCAAAAACCAAAACAAAAAAGCCTTTGATCACAGCTGGTGGTTCAAGAAAAGAATAAAAGTATCCTCTCATCCATTATGTCACTGAAATAATTAATTTAAATTGAATTTATTTCTGAGAAATGTTCCAAAATAGGTCTGCTCTTCCTTGGTGATTGACATGATAGCTAAACAACTGGCAGAAAGTTCATGTTTGAAGCAATACATTCCAGCTGCCCTGGGGATTGTGCCCATTATGATGACCATGCCTTCACTACTTTATCCTTGTAGGTACTGCCTCTGGTCTGCCAAGCCCTCTGCACTGTGTTTTGAAATCTGCTTTTGTTTCCATTGAGAGGAGCAGAACCTGAAATCTAAAAGGATGAGCATTGGAGCAGTAAATCCTGTGCTGTTGTGTGCAGTTTTATAAGCATCTCTGGCACAGATCACTTTATTAAAGCAACATCTGCTACAAGCACAGTGCTTGGATTAGGGATGACAGCCATTTGCAGCCAAATGAACTCCTAAAAATGGAAGATATTTAAGTTTGACAGGGATTAATGTTTTATTAGCTTGCTCAATTCTTAAGGTTTACAGTAGCACTTTCAGTGGATGTTTTATATGGATGCTCTTTATATTTAGTCTAATGTAAGTGTGATCTGCATCACCAGTTTTCTCAGTTTGCCTTTATGAGATTGATTGGTCTTATATCTGTCTGTTCTCTGTCACGAAAAATCATGAGGGTTAGGGATATGACGGCAGTGTTTTTCCCATTAGGGAAGCACTTAAAAAAAATCATCTGGGAGGTCTGTCTCTTCAAACACTTCTACCAGATCTACTGCCATTGGAACATCTGTATCCAAACACAACAAGCTTTTATTCAAGCCTTATCAGTGTCATTGCTATTTCTTTCCTGCCACAGGATCCTTACTTTACTAACTTTAATTATGAATGGTTTGGTAATTTCCATACTTACTTCAATTAGCTTCTCATTTACACCATTTCAAGCTGTTAGGACATAGCAGCTGATTCCAGTGGCAACACCTGCCCATTGACTAGAGCAAGCAAGTTATTTTGTGTTTTTGTCTGGTCCAGCATCTACTCCTGTAGGTTTTTTTTAATTTCCTCTGCCTAGTCAGAAGACGTTCAGATCTGTGTCTCAAAGCTTCACTCATATAAGTAGGCTTTGTAAGTGCTGGGGGAAACTTTTATCTAAGTGAAGAAAAAAAAAAGTCATTTTGGTAAGTGCATGTTAAGAAATTCATGATGCCATGCATTAAATACAGTCAGAGAAACCTTATGGTTCATATTGCCCATTCATATTGTATTGATTCAGGGTGTTAGTTCATTTGGTGAAAAATATGTATTTTGAAGACAAATCACTGGCATATGATGTGTTGGAGTTAACTCCTGCGTTGCCAGTGTGTTGCTGCTTAAAAGCCCCACCTGAGATGGGTGCCAGGTAGAAAGGTCAGAAAATTGTAAGGAGCAATCTCTGCTCTGAAAAGCTTATATTTAAACAGACAAGACAGACAGTTGAAAATTTTGAAAGAAATCTAAATGCAGAAAGCTGAAGTGCTTTGCTGTTAAGAGAGTCTCACAGCAAGCACAGACAGAACAATAATCCAGTCCTTTCTGACATTTTTCCCAAACCCATTGAAAGATATCCATGCTGAACTGGTAGGAGATGCTTCCTATTTTCACTGCTTCTCTATTTCCAACCAGTGAGGCACAAGTGTTTCCTTTGTGACCCAATATCCATTCTTGCTCAAGAGACATCTGCCAAATACAATTTTAATTTTTTTTGGTGGGCTTCTGAATTAATGTATTATTAATATGGGGCTTTGGATACATTTTTTTCTAATTCACTGCTTTCATACTGTCATCCTATCAGCCATATCTAAATAGCTGAACTTCAACATCTCAGTTTTCTGAGAGTTCTTCTCCTTTTAATGATTTTTTTCTCACATATTGTGATGTCTGGGGTCAAAATTCTTTTTTGATTTTATTTTAATTGAAGGATAACTCTTAATGAAAAGATTGAGCAAAAGCTGTTTCTATCCTCAGTATTTGTTTACTGATCTTCCCCTTCCACTCAAAATACATAGAATAGTATTAAGTTTGTGAGACACGTTTATTTTCTTCCTTTAGAGTGGGTTTTGTAAGTGATCTTGGGCAAGCCACTTAAACACTCCGTGTGGCTTCCCCCTTCCCAAATGTGTGTTATGGCATTTCTTACCTTGTGGAACCTGCTATTTCACATAACTAGTGGTTAGATAATATGGTAACACGGGCTAAATAAAGTAAGTAGGATACTTAAATTTAATATGGAATGGCTGGTGCAAAGGCAAAGCTGTAGGACTGAAAGAAACATGTCAGGACTGTAGATGATTCCTGGAGTGCTCTCTTGCTCCCTTACCTAACAATTTTTTTTTTCCTTGACAGACTTCTTGTGTTGATTACTTAAAATTTTCTCAGAGATTTAATTATTTCTCCATTAATCCAAGTCTAGAGTGCAATATAGTATTTTTTCAGAAATACTTCTCTCTGGTTTTCATTTAACCTTTGTGCTCTGTTTTTCCTTTGTCCTTCCAGGTTCTTCAAATGCTGTCTGTAAAATGATAATCTTAGCAGTAGAAGATTCCTAAAAACTAAATATGCTCATTCATTTAAGTACCTGCTTAACTATGGACACTCCCCAGCCCCATTCCCCCAGCATCACTGTGATAGAATGTTGTGTAAATGATGGTTTTCTTGGGTTTAGGTTTATATTAACAACATGCATCTAACATAGTTAATATCCAGGATACACAAAAATGGAGATATTTCCTTAAAAGCTTTTGTCCACCTCAGACCAAAGAGGAGTGATTTCTTCATTGCATGTATGTTTTTGTATGATCACCTGATGCAATTTGTTTAGTTGGTCCTACAGGGTAGAAGTGCTGCAGATACTGTGGAGTCAATCCTATATTAGTCCTCAGAGTGTTTGAAACCAAGAAACACAAATATTATAACATCTAAGATTAATTTTACTTAAGTGTTTAAGACATTCAGTGTAGATATATCTTGATCCTGTATGGTCTATAGTCACTCTTTATAACTCAGCTATCTGTTCTTGAACAGTATACAGGAATGTGCAATGGATGAAGTTTCCATGAATTAACCTGATACTTTTGGATTCAGAGCATACACACTTGCATAAAAGCTTTTGAATTAGGTACAAAAACTGTGCTTTAAACCTTTTGCAAGCATGGTTCCACTGGCAAAGTATAGACAAGGGTAAAAAGTAATAGTAATGAGAAGAGTGTATTTTCATTTTGAAGGAGATTTGTTTTTTGCAGTGGTCAAGAGCTAGCCATTGGTTCCAATTTTATGGAAATTTCTGCGTAAGGAATGTCTCAATTACCAAGATAATTTGATAAAATGCTGCTATGTGACTATAGAAGAAAAATAGTTGTCTCTCCTCATTTCAGAAGGAGGGAGTTCAGTTAAATGCAATCTACAGATTTCAATCCATAGCATCTTTTGTATCAATTTATTTTGGGGAAATTGTAATTTAAGACAACATTTGTCGTATCTCCCCCTCCTCCTGCCAGTCATGCTATGCTAATGTGTTGATTGATATTTGATATGCTAGTGAGTGGATTATACATGAAATTATTACATCAGTCCTTATGTCTAGTAAGGAATTAGTACCAAAACACTCCTAATAATTTATCAGTTAAATAATGAAAAATTTCTAAGTTGACAACCTACAGAATTTTTTCAAATAAATTTAGTTGTGTCAATAAAGCTACCCTGGTCTGATACCCCAAAGTACAAAAATATATTTACATATATCTTATAGTAATATTTTTTATTTAGAAAATGCTACAGAATTCCCTGGATTCCCTATTTATTGAGAACACTGGTTTCTCAAGGCAAGTGTTATGTTTCATGCTTATGTAAGGTACAGGATTTTGGCTGGGAAAAGCTGATTAATAATGTATAGTTTTATGAACAATATAAATCAATGTTAATTCTGTCAAATGTCATAGGAATGGTTGTCATACCTGGGGGAAGGATCATGCTCACTGGATTTCTTCTTTTGCCCTCACGAAATTTAGATGCAAGACTGGGCTTACCTTAGCTTGTAAAGCATACCAGAGTTCTTTATAGATGTCAAATGGTAATACATTTGTTTTGATGGGAAAAAAACAATGGTAGACTTCTCTGACTTGCAGAATTTTGCTTCATTATGTCCTTCAGTGATTGCCAGTATTGAAAGCCCTCAGGCAAATACATACTCTTGAAGAAATAGCATGTGAACTATTCCACTGTTTAGCAGATTTCAGTCTATTTAGTCTTCTATGTTACATTCATAGCTACTCATTTCAAAGAGGAGCTATTTCTGGAACATATGCAACCATAAATTTATTAAATAATAGCATAGCTCTTATTGTCTGAACTCAATTTTAGTTCACAAATAATAACTTTTTTCATGTGGCCAACATAAGCATGAAATATGAAAACTACAAGAAAAGCATTTTAATACAGGTTGTTCTAGTGATCAGCCATAAAAGGGAAAATTAATGAATGCCTTGTTGTGGTGTGTTGTTGGCAAAGATAGAAGCATTACACTGTATTTTGTTATTCATTTTAATCTGTATTAAGCCTTTATTTTATAAATTCTTTTCTGTTTCAAAGAGAAGTAAATCAGAGTCCTGAGATGGCATAGAAAAACAGAATAAAACCTCAATAAGTGTTTCATTGTATGTGCTGTTATAGAATTAAATTAGCCGGCCTGTGTGCTACTGAGCCTCAGCCCTGTAATCCACAAAAGCCCAAGTTAAGAGCTTTGTGGCATCAGGACAAACTCTTGGTTGTCTAGCTGGACTTTGAAATCGTAATATGGATTAGCACTAGGAGCTTCTATAGGATTCTGTTTTCTGAACCAGCTTCTTGCTATACTCAAAATTACATATGAAACCACATCTTAATTAATGTCATTGATGAAATGAGAATTCAGTAGTTAAATATATATATAAATAAAATAATACATAGTATTATCTAACTTTTTTTTGTAATCTGTACTTTCTAGATTATGAAAACCTCTTCAATAAGGCTTTTTTTTTTAGAATTTAGTAATAGACAAGTTTATGTCTTTTTCTGGTCTCTGAATTGTGGTTTCTGTTACCATTTTAGAATATTTTTTTCTTCTGGTTAATATTTACTTTAGCTGTGCAGGAGTACAAGATTGTCTGTGAAGTTCAACATCGTTATAGGTGACTAGAATTAGATAAAATGTACATGTCTGCTCATTGTGAATTATTTTGTTCCTTGGCTCGGAGATGGTGTCTCTCATTTTTTTGGTAGTTTCATGTTGTGTTAACATCTGATTTGGAGCCTGCAGAGTGTGATTGAGCTGTGTGATTACTTCAGTACACTGTTAGAACTGGAGACAGGGCAAGCAGCATTCTAAGAACCTGTGTTTTGAATTGGTACAAGGTGACATAGTGATACTGGAGTGCTGACTTTCAGTTGAATTGGTAAAAAATCATAAAATTCAATTGAAATTTAAATATAAACAATCATGTGAGGTTTAAAGTTCTAACAAGAGCTGATTGAGATTGTGTAGTCTCAGTTGTATCACCACAGTTTGGACTTACTTATCTCTGAATGAGAAAAAAAAAATGAGGAAGAATTCAAGAACTGGAAACCTAAAAAACAGCAGGGAGGAAGCCTGATACAGAAGACAGTTTGGCATCTGGAGTGAATTTTGTAGCCTTGTCCTCAACCTCAGAGGACCTTTCTGAAGATAGACAGAAGCTGTGTCTTGCAGTGTAGGTTGGAGTTGTAGAATGATGATTGTCTGAAACTGGATGGTTCAGGAAATTGTGATCAATGGGCCCTTTTGCAGATGAATTGTTTCTCCCTGATAATTTAGACGCATTCCCTTGCTGTCTTATGCTTGCTAATAGCAAAATAATGGCTTGAATAATGAGTTGATCTAAATTATATGGAAGGGAAGCCCCACAAGAGAATTTGGCTTAGCACCTTCCAAAATTGACAAGGGAACAGTATGGAATAAATAGCTTATGTAACAATAAGTCTTGTAATTATACACTTGTTTCAGCAGATGGATGTGCTATTTTGGGACTGAATAACAACTGAACATTAACTCTAGTAACTTGCTTTTTTAGTCATGGCAATCTGGACAAATGTGCTGCAACTCCAAGAAGCTAATGCAGCTGGTGGAGGCAGATCTCTGCGGGCTGGCAGCCTGCTGTGCTCCAAGCCTACACCTTTAGGGATGACTCACTTCTTGTTCCTGCTCATGCTCAAAGCCCAAGGCAAAGCATTGATCTGATCATGTAGTAGGAGTGGACAGAGTAGGTTCTTTCTGTTTTATCTGTACATCTAAAATACCAGACAAATGATCAAATGTAAAAAAATCTGCCCATGTGTAAGTGTTGGGTGGGAAACCTACACACACTAAGGAATATTTTGTTATATGATAAACCTAGCAGGAATGACTTTATCCAGTTCCACTCACATCATCACCCTATATATCTCTTAGTACTTCTCTGTAAGAGATCAAGTTTTTGCAGCCTTATTAGAGCTCAGTATGGGGAAATCATTGCCAATAGCTAACTACCCACAATTTGCCTTTCCTCAATTTTAGACTGTAATTTCTTTCATTGTGTAGACCCTGTAAGGTATTAGTATTTTCTCTGGTGGGTTTTTTGATGTTTGGTAGTTATTAAAAGATATTATCTCTTCATGTAAGTTTAGAATTGTACTGCCTTTTCTAGGTAACAGAGTTAATCAAAAACCTGGTTTAAATTTATGCTTCTCTTTCAATTTAGGTCTTCAAACATGGCATTCAAACACATTACGAAAGCGCTCCTAAAAGATTTTTTTATTATTATTATTATCATTTTCCTCCTCTTCATCATCTTGATGTCCAAATTTTAATTCTGAGATATATTTTAGATTTTTGAAATACCTTAGGGTCTCTTTTTTATATTTCAAATTTTTTTCATGATATGCAGCTCTTAGAAATGAGAATCTGTTTATCATTATCAAATGTTTTGCAAGTATTACACAGGCAGATACTTGAAATGAAGAACTGTCTTCTGTACAGATACTTTTGTTCCTCCTTGATGGCTTTTTTTAAATTCATTCACACGACTTATCTCTTGTTTCTTGGTTTGTTTGCATTGAAAAGTAGAGTTAGTCTACAGAAACACAAAAAGACTACATAGAAAGAAAACACATTTCACCCTGCTGCTTATTGAATACTATATGAGAAGAGTGTTCAATATTTAATGTGTTAAATTACTTTGACAGTATCTGCTTCTAGGATCTCCTTGCAGGTGTATTTTGCTTGTGTGTTTAACTGGCTCTGTAATGAGAGCAGTTTGAAGCTTGTTCCATACTCGGAGCTGCTTTTATTTGGGTAGGGAAGCCAAAACTGTCGTAACATGTGGTTCATGATTACTTTCCATGTACTGTCACAAAAGTGCTTTGAAAAAAAACCTCTCAGAATTCCTCAGTAGGCTGTATCCTGTTCTTGTTATTCTGCTGGGAGAGTAATACCATAGCTTGAGATGTGGAAGAAGCATGCAGGTGATTTTAGTTATAAGAGTTACTGAAGTTTGTTAGTTTTTGAAGTTGATTTTTTGGATTTTAGCAAAACTTTTTCTATGTTCTCTCACAGTATTCTTCTGGGAAACATGTGCAGCATACAACTATACAAGCCTGTAACCCATTGGGTGTACAACTGGCTGATGGGTTGGGCTCAGACTTACAGTAAATGGAGTTCAGTAGGGCTGGTGGCCGGTCACTAGTGGGGCTCCACAGGCTCAGTTGTTTTTATAGATTATCTGTACACAAAAGTTGAATGTGCATTGAGTTTGCCAATAATACTAAAGTAGGAGGAGCTGTGGACTCCCCTGAGGGCAGAGAGGCCTTACAGAGATCTCGATAGACTAGGAGCTGGACAATAAGCAGCTCCATAAACTCTCAGTTTAACAAGAGCAAGTGAGGGATTCTCCACTTGGTACGAGGCAGTCGTTGTTATGCATTCAAGGTGGGGGCCGAGAGGCTGGAGAGCCTCCCCATGGAAAGAGAGCCGTAGGGCTGACCGTATCCTGGAGTACATGATGGAACAGCATCACTGGCTGGTTGAGGGACGTAGCTGTTTTGCTCTACTCTGTACTTGCATGGTCTCACCTCAAGTGCTGTGTGTGGTTTTGAGTGCCCCTTTAGAAGGGAATCTCTTAGGAGTGTGTCCGGGGGTAGTTGACAAAGCTGGTGAAAGGTCTTAAGGGCCAGATACATGGAGAGCGGCTGAAATCACTTGGTCTGGTAAGCTTGGAGAAGAAAAGGCTGAGAGGTGACTTAATCCCAGTCTACAGCTTTCTCAAGGGGGACAGAGGAGGGGTAGGTGCAGGTCTCCTTTCTCTGGTTATCAGTGATCGGTCATAAGGAAATAGAATGAAGCTGTGTCAGGGTAAGTTCTGACAGGATGTTAGATTTTGCTTCTTCAGTGAGAGGGTGGTCAGTCACTGGAGCGTGTTCCACAGGGAAGTGGTCATGCTCTTAGTCATATGATTTAGTTTTAAGTATTCCCATGAGGAGCAGCGAGTTGGACTCCGTGATCCTTATGGGTCCCTTCCAACTTGAGATATTCTGTGATATCCTGGTGATTCCATATTTACTATATTACCATATTAAATGTACTAAAGATTTTTCCAAATAGTCTGTTCTGACAATTTCCATTTATGAAATGCAGTTGTCAAAATCAAGCTGTATTCTTTGTGTTCAGTATGTGGTTTTGGCATGAGAAGAATATGCTCACGGTCTTTCCAGAGACATAAAACATCTTTCTTTTCTGTAATAGGCTATTGGGTGATTTTCCACTACTTAGGATGGTTTGGGACTTCAGATGCTTTTACACTCTTCTTTCCCTAAACCTTTTAGCGCTTTAGTGAGGCTTCTATTCTAGTGAATCCTAGTATCAACTTACTCCTGTCTTAATCACAAAGTATGTAATTGTGCCTGTAATTGGAAATATACTTGGGTGCATAAGCAAACTCTGTCTATGGGTATTGATTAATATGAAGTCTAATCTTTGAACTAATGTTGCTTAATAAATTAAGCATAACTAAGCTATCTGTAATGGGGATTTCTAGGATTCTCAAATTAATACCTCCAACTGAGCTGCAGGATGAATATGCTTGTCTTTATTTTTCAGCTTGAGTGTTTGCTATTGACATCATTACAATATTTTTTTTTTCACTTTGTCACAATGCTTCAAGGGGAGACACCATTTTGTGTCACCTGTTCATCAGTCAGACAAACCTGCATTCTTAGAAGTCAGCTAAACAGAGATGCCCTGAGTTTCATCTGTACTTTGAAAACTGGCTAGCTGTGACTTTTGTATTGCCTGGAATAGATGTTTTTCCATCTATATACATTGTATGTATATATCATGAAACTTGATTAAATAATTATTTTAACTTAAAAAGCAGGTGAGAAATGGAAAATTAAGTATTTCATATTGTTTTTATAAAGGAAATTAACTATTTGGTAATGATGCTAGACAGCTCCATTAAAAGTAGTTTACGAGCCTTAAGCACACCAAAGACAAGATGACAGGACTGGTCCTGCCAGAAATTTTTCTCAAAGACCTTAATTTTTACTGCTTGGGAAGAGCGTGCAGTACCTAACTAGAAACTCTTAACCATGTTAGTTAGGTGCAATACAACTAGCTATAGGTCTATTTTTCTGGTATGTAAATCATGACAAAGACTAAAAATGCCTGATAGTGCCAAGTACCCCAGTTTCCAAGGTTCCAGAACTTCCAGACAACGAATTTCAGCTTTTTCCTGGTTTGATTAATGGTATCAATATAAGTTACAATTTTTCTTTGTAGATGTTGCAGTGCACTCCCAGCACTTCAAACCTGATTTCTTCAGACAAGAATAAGTTCTTTGAAAGTTAATTTCTAAATTCACTTATGAGTACTTGGATTGTGTTACATTTACAAGAGAAAATACCCATCTGTTTCCATATTTACAGTACAGCTAATATCTAAGAATAATAGAAACAGAAAATAGAGATCTGACTCTAAGAGACCAATGACTACAGAGTAATTATCTTTCTTAATGGGTCTAGGCCTGAAATTATTATTCAGAAAACAACTCCCATAATTTGATTTAACTAGTTTCTTGGTCTGTAAAAACTAATAAAGCCTGGGATTCTAATACATCCAACAAATAAAACCCCCACAAATATGTATGACTAAAATATCTGTTCATCAAAAAAATCTCAAAATATGTTTGAGACAGCAGACTACTAAAAATTTGTATAGCATTCTTTATTATAAATTAATAACATGATATTCAGTGAGATTAGGGATACAATTGAAGTTACTAATTATTCTGGCTCATTTTTTTGTATTTATTTTTTCATGTGACTCTGGAGCGGAGCCTTCATTTTTTTCCATTTCTCCTGGGTTTAGCTAAGACAGCTTAAGGTATGGTTGTAAAATCATCTGTGTCAATACCAGCCTCTCAGAAATCTTGATTTCCATACTGATTTCCCTTCTCTCACAGATTACTTGAGCCAAACTAAGCTGGCAAGTGGATTTTGCGGAGTCTGTATATGCTACAAGCAACTTTTTGGGGTCAGAATGGGTTTGTTTCCTGTACTGGATATATAGCATCTGTTGTATAATGCATTTTAGTCTGTCTGGCGTGAGACCACCAAGCTTTTGATAAGCAGAAGTGTATGATATGTATAAACATGCAGCTATGTGTGAGGAGGACTAGTCAGTAGTTTGCTGATGTTGAGGTGGCAGAGACTCAGCCTTTTGGGGTTTTGTTTGTTTATTTGTTTGTTTTTCCAGTAAACAGGAATTAGTTAGTCTCAGTGCTGATTCTAACCAGGAAACATACCACTGAGGCAATTACAATACTATTTAGCTTCACTTTGATTTGATGGAAAGGAATTGTAGAGGAAATTTGTTTCACATGACTGACAACTTAAATATTTGGTTTTGAAGCTGGAGTAAGCACATGGATTCTCCAAGTATGAACAACATGGAGAAAAATTTTCTGTGGAAGATGCAAATTAATTTGACAAGGCTCCCTTCACAGGGTGATCTTTGCTGCTAGGTTTGACAGCAATGTCCCCCAAAAGTCCCCAGGCTCCCACTGAGACAGCAGAAACTCCCAATATAGTAAGCCATGTCAATTTAAATACAGCATCAGGATGTTTTGCATCCTTTCACAGCATCCAGACACAGCAGCTGACATCGTGCATTTCCATTATATAGGTCTGATGTTTGTTGCGTGATGTGCAGAGACACTTGGCATTCAAAACTCATGAATAAGTCTAAGCTCCTTGTTCTGTTCTGCACATGGTTAGTATGGACATTTTATTTCAATTTGTGACAAAGAGGAAATCTTTGCACATGTTTACTTTGACTTAGTGTTGTATTGACAAAGATCTTCAGTGATGTATATAATTATGTACATATTTGATGTCAGGAAGCTAGATGCAGGCATCATACTATTTTGCATCCACATTCTTCCTTGTTTAGTTAATGTAATTTTAGAGAAATGAAATGGAAAGCAAAGAAGACTGAAGGCCTTATATCACAATACAATGTCATGAGGACTCTGCTGCTCAGTAACTGCTTCCAACCATCTGTGGCTAATTTTCATGATTTGTGAGGATTCTTGCAAAAAGGTTGAACACAAATGCGTTATCCAAGATTAGGTGCAGATGGGCACTATGCTCCACCAGAAAAGCTTCCTTTGACGTCATTGATTTGCTTCATTCTTAAAAACTGAGTGAAAATTTTGCAGGTGAAATGCAAGGTGGCAATTTTCCAAATTCTAGTTTTTTGCAGAAGTGTTGAATTTATGGTAGAGGCCAAACACCTGTAACATTATCCAGTGAATAAAATTATCCATTTAAACTTGTTCTTTATGTCACCTAACTTCCATAATTGGTCATTTGAAATAGTCATTAAAAATGACCAATCTCTTTAAACACTGGATCAATTCACTTTTTGCATTGATTCGGAATTTCAAAACCTTGAATGTTTATTTTTTATTGTTTGCTCTGTCTTCCTCTCTCTGAACTATCTTCCCTTGTTTCTTGGATTTTATTACACTTAAGGATTGAACCTGTTATATTCTAGGAGTCTTTTAATTGCATCCAAGCTGATGCTTGAAAAATTATATATTAGTACAACAGGAAACCTAAAACATCCAATGAACTGCATGCCACAGTGGCAGGTAGATGAATGCAACAAGCTTTGAAATGAATTATACTGTCTGGTATGAAGATGTGAAAACTTGGTGAAAATAAACTTTGTAATTGGATGTGTTCTGTGGACTAATAACAAATTAGAAAATTAAGGAGATATTTAAGGGGCTAGGCATCCACTTAATGCAAGTAATTAGAATTATCCATGGATAGCTCTTAAAGCCCCCACTAAGCCATTATTTGCATGTTATAGTTTGTGGTGCATGGAATCATGAGATGATTGAGCCAGCATTATAAAGTAAATTCCCCTTGATGCTTTAAAATAACGAAAGAGAAGGAAGATTTCTCTTTCTGAAGTCTTCCATTCTCCCTCCTTATTCATGTGAGAAACTGACAATAGATTTCTGAAATTTTTGTATCTCAATTATAGAATAAAGATATGTTCAATTTAATAGTAATATTTGTACTCTGTGTTCCAAGGAGTAACACATTTCCTCAAGTGAAGACAGGAATATGAGTTTAGTGAATGAGACTTAATGTAATTTGCTTTTTCCATACACTGGCCATGAGATTTAAAAGTCAAAGATTGTTTTCATCTATGAATAATGATTAATAAAGAAGGTAGGGCTTATACTAAATTTTTAGTTACCACATATGGGTAGAGCAGGTGGTTGCTAGAGGCAATGAAGCGTTTGCTGGACTTTTCATTGTGTGAATGATTTTTAGACTGTGCTAGACAGACAGATTTTAGCTTGCCCTGAGCTTTTAAAATCCTTGAGCTGGCAACAGTGGCATCACCACTGTTG
>VZTG01007436.1:2234004-2337775 GCA_013397845.1 Melanocharis versteri | reverse complement strand
TTTTTTTTTTTTTTTTGACAATACTTCACTCATCTATAATTACATACCCTAGACCGTGGGAACTCAACTTCAAAATAAAATATGGTTTTATTTATATATTTGCTTTCTGCCTTTCATGAAGTGGAAATATTTCAAACAAGATTGATTTTCCTTTATTAAAGAAGAGCTTGCTAACTCTTCAGTGTTGGTGTGTCACATCTGGCTGGAGAAGAGAAAATGTTGTCTTTCTAATGGGAATAACTTTATTTTAAATACAAGAAGGGAGAAGCAAAAGTTCGTTCCTTCCTTTCCCCATTTTCCAGTTTTAACACCATGATACTTTTTAAGGTCAACCTTAGTAAAAGCTGGCTTTAGAAAGCCTGAATTTGGCGCCTGTACCAATTAGGTAAAATCCCTTTGTTTTCTCTCAATTATCCTAAGCTGTATTTTATCCCAAATAAGCCCTGGGAAAAGGCCCTACACACCATGTAAAACATAGGATCCCCAAGTCACTAGCTCTGCCAACTAACTGCATTGTTAAAATTATAGCAACTTATTCATCTTCTGCTTCTTGAGGGCTTCATTATCTTTTTTCTTTCACGCTTTGTTTGTTAAACTTTGAATATCTGGCTTTTCTTTCTATTCTACCACATGAAGTAATCAGCTGACTTGGAAATGCCAAGTTTTCCAGTGTGTCTTCTCCAGAGGGTAATATAAATGTCCACCATGGAAGAAACAGATTTTCCATATTTGGGGCTCTGTTTCCATATTTGGGGCTCTGTGACATTTTCCAAAACACACAATAATATTTTAGTATGCACTTACAATGAATCCTGCACACATAGATTTAGATTCAGACTTTTTATTTTCCCTTTCTTATCACACAGGAAGCTCGTTGTTTACTTCTAAGAACATCACACAAGCAAACAATGTAACAAAGAAGTCTTCCAAAAATGTTTTATTCTGATGCATTAAATAGCAACAATCACTAAATATCTAAAATAAATTAGGGAGCTTTCTTCCACAGGCATACATTTTTCTTTAATTCTTGCCCCTCAAGGAAATACTACATTTAAAAGAAGAAACTCTTACAGCCAGCCAGGGATTTTCAAGATACTATCCTTTTCCCAGGATCCCCCTGCATTTTTAACTAATTCCATATGCTTTAGTGCCAGCAGACCGAGCATCTCCCCAGCAAAAGCAATCTATGCTGCCCTGCCACTTAAGCATGAGGAGCACCAGTGCTATCAAGGCTTGTCATCTTGCCTATTAGCTTGATGTCTTTATTCACAGGCCATCTGCACCACTGAGGGATACCAAGGCAGCTAATGTCAATATGAACAAATTCCTCTTCTTTTACAAGAAGTGTCAAACATAGGACAGAGCAAGAATGACCCCAGGAATACCAACAGATGTTAGCTACAAGGCTTTAAAAGAAAAAAAAAAAATCAATCTTTCCTACTGGGACTAATTAAGATGAAACAAAGAGCAAAAGTATGAAAAAAAATCATGTCACATTATCAGGAGTTTCATACATACTTTCTAAGCTCATTATTGGCATATTGCCCTGCATTCTTTGAAAAACTGGTAAAAAGTGGTTGGGTAGCTGGCACAGTATTAGAAAGATTCTCTATGTAATTCTCAGTCCTCATCTGAATTACATAACAGATCATGACAAGAAGAATTATATATAATTATTAGCAAAGTAATGTTTCAAGTAGAAATGAAGTACAGCAGCATTTCCACTATAAATGCATTCGTCAAAAAGAACTCCCAATATAAGGAAATCCAGACATGGTACAGTACTTGGGCACTCAGGAATGCCCAAAGTCACACTTTTAGATTTACCAGTAACAAAAAGATGATCCCCTCTACCACAGATTAAACACCAGAGTACAAAATTTAATGACGATTTTTGTGCCCACGTTCACAGGCTGACAATTAGCATCACTACTAACTCCGCCAAGAATAGAGGGACAAACCCATCTTCATGACAAGAGAAACCGTCCAGATCATTATCATATATTTTAAAGATGACGGGTGAGAGGAGATGCATTAGAAGTATTTCCATGTCATCTTTCACAGCAGGAGCTCAGCTAGAGCTCAGGTCTATAACTACAAAGAACCCAAGCATTTCAGCCCCGTGATGGAGCACCATGCTGTCCCTGCAAGCTACAATATGATGAAAACACCAACTCATTTTCAGTTCATATTCCATCTTGGGAAAGAAGGATATGGTTGTGAAGAACAGCTGAGCTTTCCCATGGCCATACAGCAGTGATGGAGCTACCAAAAGCTTAGATGCTGCTGACCATGTACACAGATTTTCGAAAACTCTGCCTCCATGTGTTCGAAAAAATTTACAGAGTAAAACCAGAGAAGCTCTATCCTGCACACACAAATCCTCACTGTGCAGCTATGTCAACTCAAATAAGTATTGTGCTTGCACAGTTTCAGGTAGTCATCAATGAAGTTGGCTTTTCTGAAGGAGCAGAGGTGCACATTAAGTTCATTGCAGGCTTAGCTACACCAGTGAGGAGTGGGATACTTCTCCCTCCTCCCATCCCCGGCACTGACAGTAAATGTCTCAAATGAAAACCAGAAAACCCCTGACACAATTCATTCATTAGGAAGAAGCAGTTCTCTTCAAGGCTCAATACAGGTCTGGAGACAAACATCACTGTACAAGTTGTATACACAAGATGGACAGCCTTTCATGTCCAATGCTGCATTAAAAAATTTTAATGAACATTTTGTAGAGACAAAAGTTTGTTTTAACTTTATTACAGCAGCCTCTTGCATTTTGTCTGGATGATGATAATGATATCCATTCCATGGCAGGCGCTCTCCCACAGGAATATTTAACCAGTTTTGGAGTTATATATTACAATTGATTCACAAGCTCCTTTTACATATAAACACACATCCTACAAATTAAAGAAACAGAGCCATCCTCACAACTCTACGGAAACAGACATTAAGTTTTCATTAGTGTTACTGATAACAGCAGAAACACACCTGAGTGTATTACAAAATACAAAAGATGCACACCTGCACCTCCCTACTGCTAAGATTCATTAGGGTAATTCCTAATTCAGGCAAAGTGCCTCAGGCACTGAACTGTACGAGACAAATGACATAAGTTGCTAATGTGATCACATTCAAATATTACACCATGATACGGCTTTTCTACTTCTGGATTAGCAGATTACCCCTAAAATTAACATGCCCTTCATTAACTACTCTTGGATTGCAAAATTCTGTGCATGTTCCTTGCTTTCATCTCCCCCAAGGGTTGCACAGAGGGTTAAAAAGTCAGTCTTGTCTCCTCTTGTATCAGACAAGCAATTCATATCCAGCCTTCCTTTCTGATTTACTGATCAAACTACAGAAAAGCATCTACAATGAAGAGTTTGAAAAACTGATAGCAAAGTTTGAAACAAACAATAGCTAGGCAAACTATCTACAAGAGAAGCTGTCACAATTGATCAAACTCTATCATTTCTGTTGGAACCGAGTAAGAGATAGTGCTTGAAATTGCTATTAAAATCTTTTTGCTACAACAGATTTGTGCATTTGTGGATTTTTAACAAAAATAGAAGATAACTGAATTGGACTTCAAAATCTGGGGCGTTCAAGTGAGAGGCTTTGATTCACTCCCTCTGTAGCTTCTAGGGCTTATTACCTATATTCTCTCTATTTGCCACTCTGTGACCATGCACATAGGGGAGCTTTCCCATCTCCAGTCACTGGTCCACTGAAGTGTATCTGTTTCTTCTATTCATTCTATATTGGGAAAACCACTCTGAAAAATGACCTTTTGCCTAGCCAATAAAGATTCAGAAAGTGTAAATTATAGCATATGGCAGCTGATTTGCTCAGGAGAGCATGGCATTTACCATACCCAAAGCTGGATCTGACAGTTTAAACAGTGGCAAAGAACAAAAAATTAGTCTTAGAACCACAGAAATGGAGCCTTTATTCAGAATGGCTCCCTTAAAAATGGTGAAAATGCAAACGAAAGTTCAATTAAATGTAAAGTCTAATGTTGGAGCACAATAACTTAACTAAGGCTGGTTCTTTTCCTTCTGTAAAAGGAAAAGAAACCATTCTTCTCAAAGGTATGTAAAGCTGAGAAAAAAAAATCAGATGTAAAAGAAAATTGACTTTTTATAAATAAACTGAGGAAGATACTCTGCATATGAAGAGAAGTTGAAGAAAGCATTAAAAGGGTACCAAACAACAAGAGCAGTGGTATAACAGCAGCAAGATTTTCACAGAAGTAGCTCCTTCATTTGGCAAAGGGGGAAATCCTATTCTCTAATTTCACTTTTAGTTTTGTTTTGAAAATTAACTGCATGCAGGAGGAATTCCATACGGACCCCAGTGCTAACATTCCCTTCTCTGCCTATGTAGTACGGCAAAGATATTTTATACAATTTCTATGATTAAATGAAAAGGTCTGTTTGTCTGAAAGATGATACTTTAGCAATCCTCTTGCTAATTCTGTGCTGTGTGATGTTGAAGGTAGAGCGTGTCAGGATACTTAAGCCGGGGATTTGAACCTATGACCTAAGAGGTGAAAGTACTCTTGAAGATATAAAATACCTTACCAGATAACTGCCACCTAATAAAAAGGAATGAGGATTTTTATAAACCATTTTAACTTCCAAGATTGTCTTGCCCTAAATGGAGCAGTATTGATGAGAATGAGATAGATTATATATACTGGCACAGGAAAATGCTATACTAAAGCACCAACTCTATCAAGCCTTATCTGTACTGAAGCAAAGAATCTTCCCCTCTTGCCATAAAACAGTGTGTGGTATTTTATCTAGTCCATACACACACACGCTAGATCTACAGTCTCCTCCAGCATATCAGAAAGTGTAAACCAGTGGTGATAATATGACGTGTTGTGCATTTTACCAACCCAACTTGGCAATGCTATAATTCTTCAATAACTATGGAACATCTGCAGTTTTTCGATACTTACTATGTTTCATTCCCATGATGCTCTCGGTGTCTGTTCAGAGTACAGAAAGGTCAACCAGCCCATCTGGAATCCTCCCCATTCATCCATTCTTGCATGCTGCCTCTCTTGCAAAAGGAGTTTCTGCAGAATTTGTCACTTCCACCTGTTCTGACAGGTTCTCCCTGCCTGACCTGGAGATAGCCCTTGGGGACATTAATCATACAACAGTCTGAGCTGTGAAAGAAACAAGGCTTGGCTGGATACTGTTACAGTCTCTGTCACCTACTAATCATGTCCTGTGACACAGAGGGGTTTAATCAGATGGTCAGGTTTCTCATTAATCATTGTGGCCTCACAATGAAACCCTTCTCAGGGAGATTAAAGTTTAGACGATCTTCTCCACCCTTGTTCCTGTTCAAATGCCTAAATTTAGCTCAACTACCAAGGACAATAATTTAGGCTCCAACTCATATTTCCTACTTTCCAAAGGTTGAATTTTAAGTTTCTTATTTTGACTTAGCACAAGAACCTTTCCAATGAGAAAAAAAAAAAAAGCACAAATACGTACAGGAAAAGAGAGATAGATAAATATATCAATAAAGTATATTAAGAAAATTCTCAGGATGCATATAGAAATGAAGGTATATAATGATATCTGAGCCACTATAATAACATAAAGATAGCATTTATTTGCAATTAATCAACACGAATCTATAGGAGCCATTTGTAAAAAAATTATCCATTCTAACAGATATTTGCTACAAGGAATTTCTGTCTTGTTATAGTCAATGTTCTATCTTCCACTACAGCCGAATTAAATAACTTCAGGAAGCAATGAAAAAATAAAGGTAATAGTCAAGGGATTCTAGAACCAGAAACAGCTATATCAAAACCAAAACAAGACATTAATTTGCTTATGCATTTTAATCCTGATATTGTTTCTTATTTCCTAATTTTCAAAAGCCAGACAAGCTCCAACACAGATTCTGCTGTCTTGGCAAGTTGGCTTTGCACTTCCTCCCTATGTTTACTTTCCCTGCACCGTACAATTACAGGAAACATGTAAAATTTTGCCTCCTAAATCATGAAACACGCATACTTTATCAACATCTAAATCACCTCTCATCTTGTTTGGGGTTGGGGGTGGAGTTTGTCAGCAGGAGAAGACAGACAGGATGGGAAAAGGAGCAACAGCCACCACATGATTAACACGGTCTCCTACCTGCCTGAACTTGACCCGGCAGTTTATTGCAACAAAGTCAGCAAAGAAACACTCAGTTCAAGGGTTACTTAAAGGCAACTGCTTACCAGGTTCCCCAACAATACACGTCATCTGAAAGCTACCACAAAGGACCTACAACGCTGTCTGACTGAACTTCACAATGCCGAGCTGAGGCCTGGGGTTTTTGTTGTGTTTGTTTCTATTCAGTGATCCTCCAATGCTAGCCTAGAAATGACAGTAGGTGGAAACGCTATCTTTCATTACACAAAGTATAAATAGTGTAATCTATCAGCACTGTCAATCAAGATGATTGATTACAGGCTGTCATAGAGAAGAGTGACATATTAGAAAAGTTTTGTTAACAATGCCTATTGCTAGTCAGCCTGCCACAGAAGCTGGTGATTAATGTGTTGTCAGCCTGTAATCCCACACCCCTGGCTAATGAGGCAGGAATTTATCATCTTTACAGAGTGGCAGATGTCAGAAGGAAAGGAATCCAAGTGCTGGAAACAATATACTTTTTCTTACCACGCCTGACAAGTCTGACAGGCCTAAAAAACCACAAAGAAGCTTTGTGTAAGCACAAACTTAAAATGAAGAACTTTCATTTGGCATCTTTGCTTTAAATAGTGCTGCAAATCAGCCTCTATCCCACAAAAAGGGCACAATAAAAAGCTCTATGAACTCTGAACCCATCCTTGACAACTAGGAAATCTCAGGAAAGGTTTCCATGGCAGACAAACAGAGAGCTTTCTCCATGAGAGAAGCAGCAAGTAACTTTTAACTTTACCTGCGAACTTCTGAACTACTGCAGGACAAAAATTCTTCTGACCAGAGTTCAGAATGCACCCTACTTCAATGCTTTATCAATTAAACTTTCAGGAAGTAGCTCTCCAGAACATCCAAACCAGGTTTGCATTACAGATTCAAATTGGGACAGAGGAACACATGACAGAGAATTGTGAAAATTCTGGAAGCTCTTCCTGAAGAAAAATAACATGTGACACAAGCATCTGCACTGAGAGGCAGCTCTAGTACTTTGCACTCAAAATAGTTTTACATCTGACTGAAATATGCTCAGATATGATAACTCTTCCCTCAGAGTATTTGAAAAATATTTGAAAGATTCTCTTTGTGTACTAGAAAGCCACATAGACATGCTATGCTTTTGATATATCTATGTTACAGAAAATTTTCAGTAGAACACTGGTGATGTTGGTGAGCTTAAGTTTGCTTCTCCAAAATTATAGTGGTCAAAATTCAGGTTTAAAGTGATGATTTCTCTTTTGCCTTCAAGGCAACTGTTTAAGCAAGTCTCATTTTTGCCTTCACTGCTGTAAAGACTACAAAATATCCCAAATAAGGGAAATATAGGAGAAAATGATCTGTTTAAGAAAAAAAAAAAAGAAAAAAAAATTAAAAATCAATGTCAGCAAATCTCAGGCAGCTTACACCACAATTGGCTGACACTGTCAAAAATCAACAGCTTTTCAATTAGATGTATTAAGAGGTTAAATCTTCTGGTTCTGAAATTTCCAACAGGCTGCAAAAGGGCCATATTTTTTCAAAAGATTATGTGCAGCTTAGGCTCCTGTCAGTCAGGAAGGAAAGGGGGCAAATGATCTGTCTTAAGTTTTGACTGATGTAATCCTTTTTCAAACATAGATACCTCCACTAATGCAGAAAAATGCAACATACAAAAAAAAAAAATATAAAGAGAGACAGCAATCAGGGAATAAAAATACTGCTTTCTGTCAACAGCACCCTTGGGCTAAAAACACAGCAAAACATTGAGAAATTTAATCTCCAAAAGGCAGCATTCTGGAGTTAAGACTTATTTAAGGTTTATGAGAGACTGGAACTTCCCATACTAGTCAGTGAAGGAGAAGTTTACTGGCCTATAATCTGTGCACTCAGGAGGAGACCAAATCAAAAACAAATAGCAATGCCGTGAAAACCAGACTCTTCTTTGCCAACAATGGGATTCAGTGACAAGTTATGACCTCTGTGGAAGGCAAAATGTCCCTGACAGCTACCCCAGTGTCAACGACAGAGCTGCATTCTCTCTTCCATTTAAACCAAAGCTCTCTCCAGAGAATCTATACACAAGTAGTAGTTGGAACTGCAAAACAAGTAAGGCTGCATGTGATTTGACCTGTAAATGAGGACACAAAAACTGACTTTGAGCCCACACATTTCTGCATGCTTCAATACATACTAGTTAGCCATTTCAACTGCTGATCAACTGGAGGCCCCGTGTCCAGTTAAGCACAGGTTTGTAGATAAATGACTCATTAACTAATAATGGGACTGTAATGGTGAGTTTTAACATTGCTTTGAGGGAGGGTGAATTTATATTCCCTTTCCTGGTTTGAAAAACCCTGGTAGATTCAGTGCAAATATTTTAGATCATATTAGTCTAAGAGAGTACTTATGCCTCATACATTTGACTGGTTGAGCTCTCCTTCCTCCTCATAACAGTAGCAACAAACTTCATCAGGTTTTCACTTTGCAGCTCCTTCCCAACCTCCCTAGTTCATGGGAAAATACATCTCCTGAATCTGCATAATTCATAATGTAATTAAATGTTCCAGTTTTAGCTGGAAATCCTATTTCTTGCAGAGAAATTAGATTAGACTCATTACTTTGGTATGTGCTGACCTTTAATCCCCTTGGCAGCCCCTTGGCGAACTGTAACGCTGCACAGACTTCCTTGGAAAGAGCCCACTGTTCAATGGGCCATGTTTTTGGACTATACTCTTTTGAACCAGGTTGATATGATGAACTCTTCCTCAATTCCACAACAATCATAAAGTTTCACTAAGTCACCTCAGTTTCTTGAAAAGCAACCAGGAGATCAGGACAAGGTTAACTTTTGAAAACATCAACAGCTACTTACAATATGCCATGGTAATGTCCTAGATTAGGGCCGTAATACTCAATATGCTTCATGAGACTTGGCCAAAAGCCTATTATTCTTGCAGTCTCACTCAAAAATTTATACACATTAAAACAAAAAAATTTGGATTAGTTCTAGGCCTACATGCAAATTTCAGCTTTTCTCATGGTCAACACATTAAATGTTATTTTGGAAATGAATGACCAGGTTTTTTACACCTCTTAGCTCCTATACAGCATATTGATTTATCCAAAAATATTCTTCATTGATACTACAACTGTAGGTGCCTCGTCACATCAAAGATATGCCTTTTTAAAAGTAAAATTACACTGCTTTTTGCTGTACCTGAAAAACATAGCTACTAGTAAATTTCTTTCCACTCTTCTAGCCATCACCTGCACAAATTATTTCTTTACTTAAGCAGTTAATTCCAATAGCACCTATTAGGGCTCTGTCATCAAAGCAATTTCAACCAGTGAAAAAGAATGCATCTATGTTTTTGTGTCTTAACACTGTCTTTAGAATACAGACCAATTAAAGAAATTAAAACACATTTATGAGCTTGCTTTATGGGCTTGGATCTAATAAATCATAACCCTCCAAAGAGCTACAGTTGAGTTCTTCCTTGCATTGAGTTATACAAACTTTATGAAAGTGGGAGCATAATGTCTTTTTTTCTGAAGCTATTTTGGTCAAAGATTGTTTACATTAAACAAATTTAATTTACCAAACTTTTACATGTTTGCACAACTGCATATAATTCTTATGGGAAGCATGACTTTTAAATGAACTTACTCTAGTCTAAACTCTCTGTTTTCTAGCCTGTAGTTCTAGATTCTTGTACTGCACCAAAAAGCTTGTTGCTGGTGTAAATCACATCCTCTAAAAAGGTTTTCCATAAGGTAAATAATGACCATAATTTCAAATTGTTCGTTAATACCTTCAAACAGGCTACATCTATCAAATACTGATTTGACTTTCTTGCCAGGTGCAGCACTTTGTCAAGGAAATAGCAATCTCCAAATTAAGGTTAGGGAAAGCAATTCCTTAATGCTGCTATTTCCCTGTAAGTTTATTTTAGTACGTTTGATAAATGGAATTTAAATTTGGATTTCAACATCCTAAAGCATCAGAGATTGATGGTAAAATAACCTTTAATAAATCCATACTGTCTCCTATAAGCTGATATACTTATTATGGCACACTGCAATCGTATCCATGCTGTCAAATGACTGGGTTGAGGGTTTGTTTTTTTTTTCATTTTAAAAGACCACATCTGTCTAGTAAATATGAAGCCAATCTATGCCAGATTTTCATGGGATTTCAGCACATTACCTGTTGAGCATTCTCAGGTTTCACTGATTTTTCTGGGAACCAACCCTACCTAGTGCTTGAACAACTTTAGGCACAAGATATCAAGTGGAATTTAACAAGGCATCTAAAATCTTGGATTATCAAAAGTCTGCTGAGTCCACACTTTTGGGGATAAATGCTGAAAGAAATGAACCTATGGAGCACCTGGAAGAACACTGTAAGATGGAAGAACAACATTTTTCTTTAAGTTCTATGCATAATTCCTCTTAACTACTGCCAGGAAGCCACTCCTACTAAAACTAGTCCTCTTTTGTCATCATATAGCTTTTCTCGAAATATTTGTCCTACTTGTAACCTTGGTAGAGGACAACATTAATTATAATTACCCCACCACCAGTAGAAGTTGTGTGGATTTACTAAGATCTACATTCATACAGATAGGGGGACACATGCAGGACAAGTAACTTCTCAGTCAAACAGAAACATAACTCCCTCTGGCTTAGAATGGGCATTGAGAAAACAGGGCTGGATTTCTAAGTCTACCAAGATACCTGTTAAAATCTGCCTCAGCACTGCTGTAAATCCAGGCCTAACCATTGCAATGAAAGGCAGTCCCTGCTATATCAGAATTAAGACCAGTATGTCATTGTTGCTCAGCTTTGCACTTCTCTCTTCAGTGTGAGCTGAGATGATGTTACAGACTGATTTAGAAGTTTAAACTCGTCTATGCTTCCAAGTTATCAACTGCCCTGTAGATTCTGATGTGCCAAAACTGGATGTGAATCTTTAAGTCAAATATTGTTTTGAGACCTAACTGGCTTTTGAGGAAAAAAAGAATAAATTAAGAATTTTGGGGGCAGCTTCAGTAATTTCCTTCCATTTTTTAAACTCCTCTAAATTCCTCAAAAGCTTATTTTACTATGCTTTTGTTACAATTTGCAGGCTTATCCCTTTGATGTTTCTATTTAATAAAAATGATACTTTCCCTTATTTGTACCTCATTTTGTAGTTGTATTCTACATGACTATCCTTCAGTATTAATGAAAAGTAAATGCAGATGTAGCTGATTCACTTTTGTACACAGAACATAAAACTGCAGAGAAGTGGCTATTATTTTTATTTTAGTAAAATTTATAGCAAAACCCACAAACAAAGCCCTATGCTAAGAAAAGTCAGTTACTCAAAGTGAGTATTTAATATAAGCCCCTAAAAATAGTATGTAAAAAAAGTACTCTTATTCCAAGAAACAGTCACACCTCATTCTCTTCTGAAATGATAAATGTTGTCTAAGGATGCTTAAGTCCAGGTAAAAGCAACTGAGATAATAAATGCAACCTAAGCTAAGATTCCTAAAACTTGAAACACAAATTTAGGCTAAATGAACACTGTATCAACACTCTGTCCTTGGGGTTCCAGAAATACAAGGAGCTCTGGAACTCAGCTTACACCTCTCTTCAGAAGTTAATTTCTGTGTGGCTATAGTTTCTTGGGTTCTTAGTACCATTTGAGCTTGCTGTTTCAGCACAAAGGAAGCCTCAAGGTCCTCTGGATCCTCAAGGCGTCAATTAAATATTCCACCAGCTTTGGAAAGCACATGAACATACAACAAAAAATTATAATTTCCTGAAAATGATATGGTCATAAAATAACTGGTTTAAAGTATGCATTAAAAACTGTTTAGTTTCAAAACTCATCTGTCATACAAGTATCTGATAATACACATTGATTTCAACAATACAGAAATACGTGCATGTGTATATTTTTGTGGCAAATTTGCTTTTAAAAAAGCTTTATTTCTCTGTCCCCTTTGCTCCAGATCTTCTATGAATTTTTAAAATTGTTTCAAAACAGTTCCAAATTCCACATTGTTAGACCAGAAACAAGCGAATATGCATTCAAGGGAGGCAAGTCAAACACACATCTTTCCATCCTAGTTTGTAAAGTCTGGCAGGTCTGGACATAAAGAACCCTTGGAAAGAAGCCGCCAAGAGGGAAAGTCCTTGAAATACTGCAGTCAAAGAGGATAATAAACATAGCATTTATTTTACATGGCTGAAATCCAACAGAGGAAACATGTAAAATAAATACAGATTATACTAAACACACCTTCCTAAAAAATGAACGGAATGCACTAGAAACATGGCATAAAGCTCACATAAAAAATACCAAAGATGAATTAATTAAGACAAGTAATCTAATTGCTTTTCAGATACCACCTAAATCTATGCCAAGAATCTGGAATGAGGAAGGTAAAAAAACGCAAGAGGAACCATTTTTGCTGCTTTGATTTTATAATTTTGGTCTCTTTATTAGATCCACTTCACAGGTCCTAAATATTTTTCTCTAAAGATATGACCTAGTCAGATACAACTGATCTATCTATCTATCAGTATCTACCTATCCTTACTCTAAGTTAAGCTTGAGTTACATAATTATTCTATTGATAGTTCATTTACAGTGCTATGCCTTTCCAAGAATTGTCTCATAATGGAACCACAGTATCATAGAATGGTTTGTGTTAGAAGGGAAGATAAAGATCATCTCGTTCCAACTGCCTGCAATGGACAGGACACCTTCCACTAGACCAGGTTGCTCAGAGCTCCACCCAGCCTGGCCTTGGACATTCCCAGGGCAACAGACAGGCTTAAGACAAAACATAGTTTTTTTCTAACCTATGGAATGATTATGTTTTTATGGTGAGAAGGTAGGAAGTTCGTACAAATGTTCTGATAAACATTTTAACAAAATTTTCTATCTTTCTTTGCAAAATTTACCATTTCCTTTGTATTTTCCTATAAATTTTGAGAAACAATATAATGTTAATGGTTTTCTGTCTCAACACTTGCATCTTTTTTATTATATTCCATAGTGCTCATTTGTATGTAATATGCATCTGTAAATGTACATTTTATTTATATCAGATTTTACATTACTTTTGAGCTACTTTCTTCACCATATGTACATGCTTTTGTGGTTTATAACAGCTGATTCTTGCCGCAATCCTAAAATCACAGGAGTTTTCTCTGCAGTTTTCTCTGCACAAATAAATCATTCAGGTTTTGCATTTATTTTTTAGTAATGTCTTGGGCAAAGATTTGAGGTGGGGAGTGGTGGAGAAGATGTTTCAGCCCAAATTTATTTCTTACTGGCACATATAAAGCTTTTGAACTAGGGACATGAAAGAAATTCTGACAAGCTTAACTGAGTCTATTCTATTCTGTACTAGGTGGGGGAAGCACGTTCCTCCAAAAAATAGCAATGTCCAACTAGCTGCCAAGACCTGGCCACTGAGAGTAATTTCTAGCTTAAATAATACTAGACTTTTTTTCTGAAGCCAATCGCTACTTTGCAGTCTGATCTTAATTGGGAAAGAAAATTTAATTATTTCTCTCCTGATACGCAATTCAGACTACTCACATATCCTGCAATATGAAAGCAGAATATTAACTCTGGAAGTTGTCTCTCATCAACCCTTCACATCTTGCCAGCCACACATCATAGCTTACTATGACCAACACCAGATAAGATAGACTGCCTATAACAAGTATAGTGGATTTTACTCAAGTGATTTACAGCAAAGTTTACGGGAAATGGTTTTCTACTATAATCATCCTAGAATGAGTCCTCTAATGAACAACAGAGCTTCAACTCAGAAGTATTATCTCCAGACATCTTTCTTACTTTACAAAGGAACTATCAGGTTTGTACAGCAAACAGGATAGAAGTACTTGAACTACTGTTCAACAGAGTGTGACGATTTTAATATTTTAAATATTGATAAATGAAATTAATATTTAAAATATTTTTCAGGAAATGCAAATACATTGCAGAATTTTGAGCCTAAACTTTCAATCCAAATAAAAATATCTTTTATAATGCTGAAATGCTAGTTTCTTTAGCAAAACTCGTCCACAATCACTATCAACTCTGAAAGGATTCAGTCATACAATTGTCTGAGCAACTAGCGCAGATATCCTATTACGAATTTTTCACTAAAAAAGAAAAGCCACTGAGAAATATTCAAGAAAGCTAGCTGACAATTAGTTCTGTATTTACAGCAAAAAAGCTTTTGAGCATATCTTGCCACACTATACGTTTAAATAATCACTATTTTCAGAAGAAATGTTTTTACCTCTCTTCCCCCATTTTTTTTCCCCCCAACATGACTTTCTTACAGGCCACCACAGAATCACTCTTACTGTGAAATTGCTATGTAACCACTCTAAATGCAATATTATTTTACTGAAGGATACAGAATCCAAAATCTAACAGATTAGATTAGGTTAATCTAATATAATTAATCATTTATTATGATTAATTATTTCACCACCTTACACAGGAGTAATAATAATTTTTATTACTGGTTTATATATATATATATATTATAATGCAATTACTGGTTTATCAAACACAGATAAATTTCCTAGAAACACAAGAAAATTTGTTCTTGGTTACTTTAATGAAACATAACCATAGAAAAAGTGAGAAAAAAGAAAAATGAGGGAAATTCTCTGACAAAAGATGGATTTGTGGGAGAGAAGAAGGTCACTGAAGAAATGTTGAGGAAAAATTACACACTCAAAGGATTAAAAAGAAACATTAATGCAATTATGTCATGCCAAGCGAAAAACCATGTCTCAGTAATGTAAACGTACATTAAGGCCTTCCTTTACTTTTCATGAAGGGCAGGAGAGGCTTTAATTCTTAAAATATGAAGATTATAAAGAAACTTTGAATCTTAAGAAAAAATTCTGTAAAGTTTTTCAAAATTTTCAGCAGATAGAGAAGCATGCAGCCATGACAGAAATTTTGAAGTGAAAGTGTTTGACAATATTCTTTCCCATCATTTGACATCATTTGGAGAAGTTTTCTATGAAAGCCAGTCATAAATGCTCCACTCAGCTGTTTTGAGAATTTAAATTCTTGTCTTTACAATGGCATAGTTTTAATATACTTAAATAACAAATTAAAATTTAAAAAAAATAAAAGGCTGAAACTCCTGAAACTCCCATAATAATTAAGAATCTACAGAGGGTGAGGGAATATCTACCGCTTGCAGTGAATATTGAGGGAATATTTACCTCTTGATCTACCATTTGGAATTTATCACCAGATCTCTACTGGGCAAGATCTCATTACAACACTCTTCAGAAACCAACATCCATGCATGGATAAAGTGACACTGGCCAAGTATGAACTGAGTAACTCCGCTTTGCCTCTTCGCACCTGGCCAGTACATCTCAAAAAATGCAACCTTATTTACCTGTCTTCAAATTCCACTAATTTTGACATTTAGAACCAGCAAGCAATGCTTTAACTCCAAAGGAGAATCAATCCTATATTGGGTAATATAATCAAAACTAACTGATCTCTTTTTACATGCATTAAAAGGCTGTGTTAATATTACACTTGGGGCTATTATAAATGTCTTACATTGCACACATTTAGGATACATCAAAGTTTTATCACAGTCATTATAAAAATGTCGCTTGAAACTATTTTTACACTAATAAGATGGTCTTCAATTGAATAAATTGCAGTTACAGACTGATTACGAGTGTTACAACTTACATTTAGTTCACAGGTTAGTACAGTGATGGACAACGTGCAGGGGAAAAAAATTAATGCATGATTCAACTTTACACTTTGTCCCTAACCAGGTTGATTTAAGTCATAAGTAAAAGTTGAAATGTCAAATCTAGTTGGAAGATACAAGGTAATACACATTTCACTTGCTTCTGAACTGCACAACCAATAACACACTATTATTTATGCAGATGGGATAACACATTCTCTTAGCCCACACTGCAACATATTTTGTCTCAAATTAGCCAGTAAATCACTACCACAGAAGCTATTAACAATCATAAAGCCTTTTGAGTTTTACAAGGTGTTCATAATGGGCCATTCCATATGATTTATATGAAAAACATGACTTAGATCTTCAGAGGCAACTAATCTGTAGATGTGGGGCTTGCTGTGTGACCTCTTGTTATCTTTGGGATGGTATGTAAAACTTACATCTCTCTTAATACTAGTCACACAAATACAGTGATAAAACACAAAACTCACAGAGTTTCTATTAAAAATGTGTTCACTTTTGATAAGACTTACACAGAAATGCTATATTTAAGTGGAACTACTAGATACGATTAAATTCTCCCAAAAGTACTTTAAAAACAGGCACGAGGAGTTATAATCACCTGGGGACATAGTTCTACAAGAGACAGAATTTGTTAACTAAAATGGTATTTATTGAATTACAACTAACAAAAGTCCCCGACTTTGATAAATGTGTGTTAATTGGTGTGTTTCAATTGTTAAAATGTTCAAGAAGCATAAGGCTGCTTTAACTGGATTGTGCTAAGAAGGTTTAGAGAGGGCTTTCCTTCTGTGCAGCTGCTCAGTAATGGAAACATTGGCATTATCTAAAATTTTTGCAACTTCCTTCAAGATGATGTACTGTGACGCCAAAAGAGAAATAAATCCAAACTGGTTTACACTTCTTGGTTTCTCTAATTCAGCTAACACTCAGCCACTTCTTTTCTACGTTTTTCTTGGTTTTTAACAACTTTTTTCTATTATTGCCGCTCAAAGCAACTTATAGGCATGCTGTTTTGAAGAAAAAGGGATAGTGGGCTTACTATTCAGATTTTCCCAGTCACCTTCTCTCCACACTTACAGCCTGTTTTCACTTCTCAAGGGCAAGTGCTGCAGCTCTACTCATTAGCATCCAAACTGCAGATCTAAGGTGACAAAAACCCAGAAGATGCCTTCTTTACAAACCAAATTACCATATTTTAGTCACTCAAAAAAGAGAGAGAATTAGAGAAATAAAAATTACTTTTTTTTTTCATCTGGAAGAACTTGGAGTTATGATCGTACTGAACCAACTTTAAAGGTGTTCAGAAAAAATGAAATTAAGCAAAATAAATTTAAAGTTAAAATCCTACACATGCTACTTTGAGTCTTTCTTCCTGCAATGACCTTAATTAGAGAAACAAATATTAATGAAAAAGAGAAAAAAGCCCAGTTAACAGACAATAACTCAAAGGGAACTAAGAGGAGTCAATTATAAGACTTGTAGTAGTGGCTCCAGAACTTTCTGCAGGAGGTTCATTAAAAAAAAAAAGTCAAATGTATGACATTGAAACAGTCTACAGCATTTCTATTTATAGGGCTGCAATAAGCACATTAAACAGGGAAAAAATTATTCCTGAAAATACAAGCCCTTCTAATAGAGCCTACATTTTTTTCTAGAGAGGGAGGCAAAGGGGAAGGCATAGCAGAAGGCTAGCTGACCTAAACTGTTGTGACTGCAAAGAAAATGTTTCGGTATTACTGCATTTTCTGGCACCATAAAAGAAGTACCATGTTGTTCTGACATCATCTTGAAGATTATTCCAAATCCTATCATTTATGAGGGTCAATCTGCTCTATTTTGGGAAGCAGGGATGGAGAGAGAAATAGAGATAGAAAGGGAGATTTGAATACCTTTGTTCAAAAGAAACAAAAAACCCCAAGGTGTATGGTGGGAGTGGCTGGGCTGTGAACTGAGGAACTGCATTCATCACTTCTTACTTCAGAGGCAGCAATTAGACGGAATGAAGATTCTCCTTGAAACAACTGTCTTTCAAAGTCTCTTTCTCTGAGTGATATAGAAGGAATTTGGGACTAACATGTTCTAGATGTTAGTCTAGGGGGGGGCGGAGGGTGGAAAGAGAAAAAAGGAATAGCAAGAACTGTTTTCTTGATTGTATAATCCTCAATTCACGGGTACATATAAAATATGATGGTTCCAGGAGCTACAAAACTCTCACATTACTGCCAAGAGAATTCTAAAAACATACTAGAGATTCAGGGATAATAAATATATATAAATTAAAGGAAACGGTTGTTTCAGAGGTATGTGGTTGGACGGTTACTACAAATAGACATCCACACATGGAATGACTGATGTCCCTTATGTAGCACATGTGACTGAACTCAAAGTATACTTACCTTTTATATAGGTCTGCAAAAATAACCATAAAGTCATACTTCTGCCTGGGAGATTTGTCTCCAGGGCTACCAGAGGTCTGTACTACGCAAAAATATGCTTTTTTTGCCCTAGAAGTTAACAGTAATACTAGAAATCTTCAGCCTGTCTTGGACCACTAGCACACCAACAGTCCCTAATATCTCTACCTTGATGCTGTTTCACTCCAATTCTACATGTGCAAGTTGCCTGTGGTAAGTATTCATACATTTATGGATATCTGTATGAGCCAAGTATGAATCACAAGATGCTTCTGCATGAACACCATAAAATACTTGAGAAGGAAAAATTAAAAACAAAAAAAATCAGCATTGGCTGCCATACAATCTCAGACCAGCACTGCTCCATTAGTTATGAAGTAAGAAAGCAGGGCTGGCTGCTGACCTCATCAAGGGCCTTGCACATACTGGAAACAGCTTCAACATCAACAAGCATGTTAATCTGCCTGAAATCAAATAGGCAATTACTATGCTACTTCCATGAATTTTGAGGCAAGTATAATTTGATAGTTAGACATTAATAAACCTGTTTCATGGATCTTACCATTATCTGATAAAGAAGCTTTCTTTTACTATCTCTTTAATGTTATTAAATAAAGTAAACTTGTATCTGGTTAAATAGGCTTCACAAGTGCTAATCTTAGCCTAAAGCACTCTAATGGATTGACTCTTCCTCAGTAGGGCTATATAAATATTTATAAAGACTTCACACGAAGAACAGATCTGACACAGGGCTTTAAAAGACTTCTCAACATATACAGAACCCAGAGAAAGAAAAGATTTTGTAAAGACAACGAAGCTCTTAGCCTTCAAAAAACCTTCTTAAATCCTGGAGGGCTGGAAATAGCACACAAACATATGTCTGAATCTGCACACAAGATTCACATCAGGGCCCTGCTACCAGTCCTCCAATAGTGGTATCTTATGCTCACAGGCTGCCTTATGAGTACAAGATTCTCTTTTTACATGGCCCATCTGCTTTTCTTGATACACAGGTTTTACTATGCCCCTAACACAGCAAAAAGTGATCATGCTATTTTTCTGACTTGTTTCTGGATGGAGAAGAACAAGCACTGAAAGCCTACATGGAAGCCAAACACACAGTCCATAGTCCCTTTGAAAAAAAAAATAAGCCTTCTCTAAAATACAAATTACATCAGAAAAAGAAGTATTTCTTTGAATAGTGTAAAAGAGAAAGCATGAAATCCTGGCTCTATGGATAATTAAATTTTTTTCTAGCCACTGCATCACAGGCAGGATTTTACTACAAATACAAAGGGGTGGCTCTTCAGTCTAGGCCAAGAAGGGCAGTCATGGGGATAAATAAATTATTTATTTTATTCTCACTACAGCAAGTTTCTACCAGCTAGAAGTATTCCACCACGATAATATTACACATGAAAAAATGATACACCATCAATTTAAGCTCTTCTCCATCTTAAGATTAAGTAGCTACAATTTTCAATTTACATGGCATATTAGTATTTGATTAATCTATTTCTTTAGGAGAGCATATGAAAGTATATTATTTCCTCCCACACAGAATAGATATATCATGCATCCATCTAAACAGTAGCCCTGTGTTTTCATTGTTGTTATTAATACATGGGTTGGAAGAAACTACTCTTACCTTCAGGTAACTATAGTATTGGTAAAATTCTCAGCCGAACCTTTTCCCCACCAAGGGAAGCCAAAAAAACAAATCTGACTTTTCAAATTTGTAACAGCTGGTCTATCTGCACACAACATTTCAACACTCCCTGACTGAAAGTAAACTTTAAATTAACGCCTATGAACTATCTTTGGGATCACTGGACAGCCTAGGTTGCAACATAATTGCTTTCCAGCTGTAAAACTGCAGAGAATATTAGGCATCTGCCTTGTCCTCCCAGACCACATCAGCCCTCATGTTAACTTAACTGTACCAGTATTACACAAGATTTATAGGGCTTGAATTAGTGCATTTGAGGTTTAATTAGAGGTCCATAAATTTTCAGCAGTTCTCATATGACACTGCCTCAGCCAGTGATCGTTGGTTTTCCCTGAATTCTGGGCAGAAGGTGGAAGACCAGCCCATAAAGGACAAGACAACCATTGGCTCTGTGTACAGCTGTTTTTACAAGCCAAACCATATTCCACTAGGGGTTTATCAAATCAAAAAATAGACTTCTCACTTGCCAAAATATGACCTCAAGAGGACAAAGCAAGTAAGTTCTCTACCAACAACATATCTATTCATTTCTGCTTGCAGGGAGGTGGAGGAAAGAGCACAGCAAAAGAGCCCTTCACATAAACAACAAGTCTTCAGAAGTTCTCTCCAGAGAAACTGGTAAACATATGGGGCAGAAAAAGACCCAAAAAAAGTTATGTTGCTGTTGCCTTTAAATGAAAAAGTTGTTATGAAAAATAACTTATCTAGTTTCATGTTCAAAAATAAACCAGGAAAATAAAATTCATTCTATCTTTTTCTTTTCTTACTTTGCAACTACCAATGGCTTTGCAGCAATGCTTCCCAGAAAGTTAGGTGTGTCTTTTGCTGAGAAACCATGCACCATTCTGGCCTAGCACATGAGCTCAATTTAAAGACATTTTTCTACTCACAATCTGAATTATTTTCTCACCCTGTACAAGTTCTCTACTGTCAGAGACAAACAATAACACCCAAAGTACTCCTCTCAGGTTATTACCTGTATAGCTGCTGCTGAAAATCTTGCCAATGCAGTATTTCTTTATCTTGAGAGAACAACTGTTTGGTTGTTTTGAAACTAGAACAACACAAGCCAACATTTCAATGAGTTCTACTTTGGCATGACCACTTGACATGGCACAGCTCTACATTTGTTTCTACTGCTCACACAGCAGACTACTCCTTCAGAGCCTCCTTAACAGATGTAAAAGTGGATTCAAAGGTTTCTTCCATGTGAAAGAAAAATTCTGTGTCACATGTACAGTGCTTTTGCCTAGCTTGTTAGAGCATTTCATCTTTCAAAATTGCACACAACATCTTAGACTTGTTATTTAGAAGAAATAGCCCTGTAGAGTCTTACTCAGACCATAAAGATATGATCACATAAGAAGAAGGGAAAAAGCTGGGAGATATTATACAAAAGCAAGATAGTTAAAAATTTGAGCAGTCCTGGGGCATTGGATTAATACTGTGGCCTGTTAGACTTCTCTTGAACAATATGCAATATGAAAGGAAGCACAAAACTCCTGCCAAAATGCATGCAAAGCAAGCAAGCTCTCCAAGAATAGTTCTGCGACTCAGCAGCAAATATATTTTATGCTTTATGTTCAACAATCCAATGGACTAGACCTGTAGCTAAGTGCAAAACATGCAGGTGACATCCTATTTCAAATTCAGAAATGATATTTTTTTCTACTGAATTATGTACAGTTTCTTCCAGTTCATGCTTGGTGGGCTTGACAAAAATAGGTAGAATAGGAACATTCACTGCCTCTCCTACTCCATTCTTTTTCCTAGACAAATTTCTCTTGTGTTAGTGCCTTCACCTTTCACTTTAGAACCAACATTTATTTCACATTGTCTGTGTGCAATTAACAATAATAATAAGCTGACTGCTTACTCATATCTAAACATTTTACATAAATTTCCAATCATTGGTGATTAGGTAGTAAATGTATAACATAATGACACATGCTTAGTGGAAAATAAGAAAAGCAACACAAAAGAGCAAAAGAATTATTATCATATATAGATGCAAAACCTTACAGTGAGAGTCATAAGCCAGAATCAGGTGGCAAAATAATGCAAGGAGTAATACAGCAGAATGTAGCAATAAAAAACAACAATTCCCACACATATGCTAGAGTGGACCCACCTTCTTGCTTACAAGAATTGTGACAGTTAAACTTTGTCACATTTGTGTAATTCCACTGGAGCAGGACCCTGACTCCACAGCATGACTGGAGATAGCTGCGTATTATTTCAATAAAATGGGTTTCTTCCTTGTTCGTATGCTTTCTGTATGTATTCACACTAATAGTCCTTTTGATAAAACCCGCCAGAAAATAATTAACTTTAATAGCTATTCTACAGCTAAAGCTGCACAACTGGGAGGCAGATATAACTGAGCTCTCTACAGCAAAACTGGAGTCTTCAAAAGAATTATAAGAAAAAAGATTACAGGTTCAGCACTGCTTCTGGTGTTAAATGTATATTTGTGATAAATGTATCAAATCCCCTAAAAACTACACCCATTGAAACTTCATATTTAGGCTGATTTGCTTTCCAAATCATATAGGCAGCACAGTTGTGTACAATCTTTAAACAAGTACAACCGCAGAGAAATGCTGGGAGATTTAAGAGAAATAAAAGCATGATCAGCTAGCTTGTAATCTTCTTTTCTCTTATTCTCCTCCCTATAGCTGCATTAAATTGCCTGTTGAGAACAATAACATATTTGTGCTTTTATAGGTAGAATGATTTGTATTATGTAAAGATTTGGCTAACAGAGTAAAGATGCATTCAAACTGAGCTGGATTACATGCTGTTAATAATTTTCTGGATGCTCTAGGGGACCCATAATTCTGGAGGAATAGAGATTAGCATTTGAATATATACTTAGCAATACATCTCAAAGCAGACTTTTTTAATTTAGTTTTTGTCATTTTTCTAGAGCCACACTAACCAGAAATCAAATCACTGAAAGCATTTTGAAGGAAAAAGTATACCAAAATCAAGTTTTTATGCCCCACCTCCCCACACACTTCAGAGTTCACAGAAAATCTGTCTTTTTACATCTCCCACACCATTTCAGTAGCTTTCTTTAGAAAGTCAGACTACCTGGAAAATATGAACAAGCTTGCAGTATTGTTCTATGCATGTTGAATAAATAGCAAAACTCAACAAACAAACCAGAATTTGTTGTTCTGAGTAAAAGCTCAAGCTACCTGGAAAGCTGGTTTTGCTGTGGGCTAGCTCCTGTTTCAGTAAGTAATGTTAAAATACATCATTTTAACAAAATTGGTAAAACACCTCAAATTGCACAAAAATACCCCTTAAATATGATAGCATTCTTTCTTTATTATTAACTTCAGCATAGACAGGACTCCCATTTTGCTGTTTTCATGAAACACTGAACTCTTTTGGCCACAATTTGCTGAACATTGAAATCCTTTGTAAATTGTGTATGTTTTTAAATGTCTATATTTTCATGATTTTTGAAACACTTTGTACTTCCGAACAGTCTTAAAGTATACAACTCTCTAATAAACATTATATTCTTTCAAAAATTCAACTGGGAAGCATACTGTAGTGTTTCTTTTTAATAAATTACTTTTCTTTGCATTATAAAGTTCACCTAGCAAGCACAGATTCACTGGACAAAATATACTTTTCACGACCTTTGCTCCTCAGTTATAATTAGCTGTCTGGTCCCAGTTGCTTACAGTGTAAACAAAGACTGATAAACCCACATCGGCTGCACGTATTTATTACAACTCAGCTGCCAAGCGTCTAACCATTCTAATAAAAAACTATTTTCTAAGGTTTATGTTTTATTGCATGTATGACTCCCTTATTGGTTAGCATTTTGGAGTTGTGGAAAAGGTTATGAATTTAGAAACTAACTGCATTCATATCATATTTAAAACTTAATGCTATTTTATTAAAGACATATGGGCCTCCAAAGTACACATATTAAATGTCATGTAAGAAAAGTAGCAGTTTAAATCATGGTCAAATTCATTTTTGACGTGACTCCTGAGGCTTCCCAAGATCTGAACTATTTCTTTGTAAATCTGGCAGTTTAACCACACTCATAAATCACTTTCAAAGCATATTATTTCTTAATTTTACTGCATTAGAGAGCATTTGGCCTACACAGGGAACTGTTTGTAACTGTTACATGAACAAAGTTGTATGTTTAGCCTTATAATGAGTGAAGAAAAAAAAGTCTTAATTTCTCAGTCCTGAATTTACTTCTTATTGTAACCCAAATGATACATTTCCTAATGAAATTTACCAGAATAAGATACAAAGCATAGTTTGCTGTACTGAAGTAAGAGAACACTTTATCTCCTGCTTCAAGCTCCTAAGTTAGCAACACAAAGGCAACAGTAATTTAATCATTAAACAAATATCCCACAGGTTCCTTTACAAGAAAGAATGCCTAAGGTTTTCAAACCCCACCAAGGCTGAAAGAGAAATTAATCTTCTTTGGGACAATGCCCATGCCTTTACTATGTTCCTGGATATAAAGACATTTAATATATTAGAACTGAAGCATACCTTATATACATCTAAAAATTAAATACATATCATTTAAGGGCAGATTCCCTGTCTGCTAAAGTCTCAAGAAAACCTACCTCTAAAACAGATCATTCACAGAACAGGATTCAAAGCAATGTCATTTTTGAAACGTGGTTGACTTTTTTTATTTATTTTTAGACACGTTTCTAATTACAGAGTTGATTAGAATTTTTATGTTTTCCTATGAACATTTTTCTAGGATGAATAAGATAAATTAGGGCAACAGTTTACTGCAAAAGTTTTATAATCTCCCTAACTCCTTCAAACAGAACACCAGTCCTCAGCCACAAATATTTTTTAGCTTTTTGTCCACACAATGAACCCCTGATTTTCCCCTAAAACACTGATCCATAACCGCAGTCACTAAATCTTAAAGATTTTATGCCAGGCCCATTGCCAGCAAGATGGACAAAATTTTAAAAATGCTAGCATCAACTTCAGTTAACATTCAGGAACTGGAACCAGGATCTGTAACTTCAATATGATTTTAAGGGAGCAGATGAAACTGTGCTGCATCTTTCTTCTTTGATAAAGGGAATAGTTTTAGAAACTCGTAAGCAAAAAAGTTCAGGATTTCTTAAAAAATATCCCTTTGGCCTATTCATTTCTGGTAAGGGTGGAGACAAGTGAAGAAATATTAGCCTTTCTCTGAAAACAAATTATTAATTTTTTTTTCCTGAAATAACTCACAAACCAGCTTTAAATTGGTCATGTTCTTAGTCATTAATGAAGAGAGAATGACTGATACGCTTGAGCTTTTAGAAGATGACTTCATCACAGCCCTATCTGACTCTTGGACTGCACTCTGGCTGATGTTAGTGAAGGGAAGAATTATTTTTTATAATGCTCTGGTGTTCTTGACCTGCCAATATTTCAAGCACACGATCTCTCTTTTAGCACATCAGGCAAGGCAGGATTCAGATGCTTAAACACAAGCTTCTACTGCTGTTTTAGCCACTTTGCAGTATCCATGCCTGGTTTCCCATGGTGGCTTCAAAAAAACTTAAATCTCCTATGTAAGATACTTATCTGCCATCCCTACAGGGGCCTACTGTATACTTTAGAGTATCTAAAATGGCATTAGGCTACTCTTTTTAGGCATTTGCACTGTTTCCAAAGTGATTAGAAAGATCAGTGCATTCATTTTACCTTTCCTTTAGTTCCTCTCTGACTCTAGCCGTCTGACTACAGCAACACTAAAAACCCCAAAATCCCAGCATTCATTTCCCGATAAGATGCTATACGATGTACTTACATCACATTTTATGTGATGAAGTCATGGTTCTTTAGTTGTTCCTTGCTGCAAGATACGCTCCTGAGAAGATCACAACAAATCTTTGTCTTCACTGGCAGTGGCCCTTCCAACCAAGTTTATCTCTAACAGCTGGAGAACTTTTCATGGGTCAGTGAAACAGTGAAGTCAGGCCTTATCTAAACACAGCACACAAATACACTGCAGAGCCTGCTGTGAAAACTGTGTGACATCCAACCACAGTCAAAACAAGCAATAAATATAAAATCAGCCATGACAGTTCTTTACAACTTGTAAACCAGGTGCTTCACATGTACAAAATTCCAGGTAGATCCTCCGGGAGTGATAGTTTGCCACTGATTTTCTTTTTCAGAAATATTGCTGTGACAAACACTTTCCAGAATAAAAAATATAATTGGACCTTTGTTTCATGGCTGAAAATTGACATATATTCTAACCATTCTAACACTTAAGACTACTACTATTTCAATGAGAATAACTCACCAAAATTACTGAGTACATGAGACATACTGTATCTCAAGGTCCAGGGAAGAAAAAAGAATCACCTACAGGAACATAAGAATAGAAAAAAGCTGGCCAAGAGTTTCACCAATGCCACATTAAATCAATTTTTCTTTTTTTACAAAATTCAATATATGAAAAAGTCCTGTGCTTAACACTGGTGTCATGTGATAATGAGATCCATTGCATTAGAAAAGAGGAAGTAGAAGAGGCTCTGCTTGTACTCCAGCAGTGTTTCTATTTCCAAAAGAAAAACAAACAAAAAAACCTTATAAAATAAAACTCTAACCATAATGATTCATTAAGAATCTAAGACAATCATGATCCTACTGTCTGATATCATGGTACATTCTGCCCAATGGCATTTTATTAAATAGACTGAGTGGACATTACAAAAGCCAGACCATACACTTGCAGCATCTAATAACTGAAGTTTCTATATATCAGAACCCACAAATGAAAATTAAAAAAAAAAAAAAAAAAAAAACCCAAAAAAAAATCCTAACCAAAAAAAAAAACAGAACAAAACACCAAAAAAACCCCACCAGAAATAANAACACCAAAATACCCCAGCAGTAATAAACAGGTTGTCGTAATAGTTTCTACAATCAAATGGAGGCATCAATTATATACAGTGCCTATTGCCATTCATCAGAGAATTTTGAAGCGCTTTACAAATACTAGGTCTTACAAATGGATCAATTTGCTCACTACTACTGAAAGATACACACTTTTCAGGTTCAAAGTAGCAGCTGGCTAACTAGCACACTGCAACATTACAGAATAGTTTAGGGCAGAAGGTGGAGAAGAATGCCTTAGTAAATTGAGACTGTAGAGGAATCCATAGAGGCAGAATGTAATCACCTGAACTGGATCCGGACCAGAGCTCCAGGAATAACACCCCTTCCTACCTGAAAAATGCACTGGGATCATTAATGGCTAAAATGACATGGGTTCCATAACAATCACATCCTTTTTTTAAGGGAATAATTTTAGGAAAGAGACATCACCTTTTTCCTTCTGTATATTCAGTAACAATTAAGATAGTGAAATGTGGTCCACATAATACCCGCCCAAAGAACATATGAGGATATTTTTTAAGAAATATCAACATAAGAACCAACACTGAAGAAGAGTATTTCTCCCTACCCTAGCACACATATGACCCACACGTGTCTATTTTTCCCTCTTGACAGCTAGAATTACAGCAGGTTATGAACCAAACATGTTATGGACTTCTGCTTAAAATACCTAAACTTCCCAAAGAGCAAAGTGGATGCTTCCATGGGCCAAATAACAGCATGACTGCTACAATATCCTTGAAGTAAATATTATTTACTGCATCACAGTCTAGGTTGGAGTCTTAAATTCATGTCCTTGTTTTGTTTTGGTACATGAAATTTTGACATCTGACAATAAGAAACCCTGTTATGTGGAAGGTCTCTCAAAGGAGTGTCTCACAAGCTAGCAGTTCACTGACACAATGATTCTTTACACTTTAGAAGCCCTCTACTCTGCATGTTCTTCAAATGCTCTAAATTCATAAACCAAGATCTCTACCCAATGGTGATGGTAAAAAAAAAAAAAAAAGTGAGCAATGCAGATGTTCTCTAAAGTTTTATCTGTCTCCTTATATTTAGTTTTTAAAACCAGCCCCATTTTCCTAATTTAGTGAGGGGGTAAAAAGGCCCATGAGATAAATTAGCAAAAATGGTTTGCCTATATTCATGGAAGCAGGTAGAATATACCTAGTCAAGAAAAGTATGATTCTTGTTAAATAGTTAGGGACAAAAATTACTAAAATCATTCCTTATGCCTCATCTGACTTTTATAGAAGCTTATATCAGCATTGATCACTTTGAAAAAGAGATTTCCTATAAGCTTAAACACAAGAATACTGCCAATGATCTGAAAGCAACACTGTAGATTTTATCTCACCTTATTTCTTAAATGGTACTGCCTAAATATTTACTCTTTGTATCATAGTAAAATAATCTCCCTCTACCCTTCAAGTAACAGCGTGGGCATGAATCACAGACATTTATTACATAGGATGCAGATATTAGACTTGCCTTTCTGCTTCAGTGTCTCCATCTCAGTTCCTTAGAGAACAAATGCTACGTCAGATTTCATAATTATAACTTGTGATGAAAACAATGCATCTGAGAGTGAAAAAATTTTGAAAAATTCAAAACACCTATACTGCCTTTTTTTGTCGTACAGAGTTCCCTTACAGCCAGTGGACAAGATGCTTTTGGTAAAGCTGCAAGGAAGCAGAAAAACTGCATATAATATTAAGTTTGTTACTCAGAAGTATACCTAAGGAAACGTGCCAATGATTTGGCCCTATAAGCTACAAAACTGTTACAGGTGACCAAATGCCTTCTGCTCTCTGTTACCACCATAAATAAAACAGATGAAAATATGCAGAAATATTGAAATGCAGAAAGTAAAAAAATATTTGTGGGGAAGAGGAGTTGAGAAATATTGGGAAATATATGTATTTTATAAAAGCAAGCAGACTGACCTAGTATTAAATAATTAAATTTATATTTAAAGAGACTTATGACAGTGCGTATCTATTCATAGCAACACACTTTTATGGATATATCCACATTTTATCATCTAGATTAAATGATCATGAATAAAGACTTTAAAATACGAAATTATGTACTTTGATACACCATAATTTCATTTTCTTTATATCATATGCAATGTAAAAATGTGTAGTCTTAAAATATTTTCTCAAATCACATTCTGCTTTGCATCTCTAAGTTTGAAAAATAAAACAGAAGTACAATTCATAAACCTATAAACCAAAAAGGGGTACAGTTTTAAATAATTGTGTCAAGAACTGACAACTCTACTCTTTGTAGAAGCGCAGATGAATAATTACGAAGCCGAGACATAATTAAGCAATTTTGACTGTCGTATTCTTGAGCTGTCTTTCTGATGTGAAATGCTGTCATGCCCAGAAACACACTTCACACTGGACAGGCACCTTCCACTTTGATCTACACTTTGCCAGTGAAATGAGGTCATGGTCTGGTCATTAAACAAGGCTTCCTCATCTGGCTCAGTGCCTCTTATCCAGCCAGACTTCCCCTATCTTTATTAAAAGCAGGCATGATACAATGTTCAATATTTTGACAAAAGAAAACATAAACAGAACAGAATAATGAAGTTTAGCTCACTTATATTGTGAGAAGGAATACTGCATTGTAACATTAAACTGTTTTCTAATAAATGATTGTAGCTTTCCATAAGACATTCATATCACAAACAGATGTATTTTCAACAAAGGATGAAATGAAGCAAAGCACAAGAAAGTGTAGTGTTCTGTTAAAAAAAAATCGGGAAAAATGGAAGTAAAAAAAAATTTATACAAAATAAAATATTTATGACTTAGTAATGACTGGTGATTGCTAGATACTTTCGCATTTGAGTAAACACAAGCTAGTCAGATGGAAATTTCCTGCTTTTATTCTCATTTTGTGTATTTTTTCTTGGTGGGGTATTTTGCTCTCCCAACTATTTAATGTCAAGACTAAAATGAAAACAACTCCCCACATCACAGCCTCTTTAGATCATCAGTCTGCCTTTTATGCTGAATAAGCCAAACCATCTCCTGCTTATCATAATGAGGAAAAAAAAGCCACCACACAAGTTAGGATTTTTTGTTGGTTTGTTGTTTTTAGAGGCTTTTTTTCCCTGAAATCAGGTCTGAGAGGCCCACTGCTGTTACTAAATCTAGCAGAAGGTTTTCATGTGACATCCACTAACATAAATACTAATCACTGCATCTCCCTTCCTGATAAGCATAGGCTAACACAGGGGCTCCTACCTTAGGTGAAAGCAAAAAAATCCCCACACTATTGGGAAGTTCATTATCATCAAGGTCTTATCTATCACTAGGTCAACTTATTAAGGAATTTTTCTGATGACCAATTCTGGATATGCTGCAATCTTCCTCTCAGTTTGGATCAAGGCATAATCTCTTAACTAGTTGCAGAAAGCTTAAAATATATTACCACTACCTGTCTGTTAAATCTGGCTGAAGCTGGTCAAAAATATCAACAGCTACGTGGGAGTGGAACTGATGAACAGAGAACACAAGATGCAGGAAATGTGAAGGCTAGAGAATAAAAACCCATTATGTATGCAATGTATAACACATGACAGAATTTGAAAGTATAGTTATTGTGCACATCATCTTTGTGATATACAGAGGAATGCTGCTGGCTGTGGTCTTTGAGTAGAGCTGTCAATAGCTATACACATACTTAGCTGCATCCCAAAGCATATATGCAGAGAAAATTCCATGAGACTTCTCAGACATAGAAAGAGTTTGCATGCATGTGTACTATAAGCATGAATATCCTAGGAAATAAGCGCAAATTCAAAACAATTTGGAACGCTTTATAATACCTCCATCAAATTTAATATTTATTTCAAATTAGCCACTTCTGTAATATGTATATAATATTGTATGATGATGGTAATTTTGTAGCACCTTAAGAAGCATTAATTCATGCCATGAAAATAATTTACAATGATTTTACCATCAGTAATTTGTACTGAACCATTTATAAAGAAGAAAAAAGTCTTTAGTATGGCAAAAACAACAGTAAATTGGAGCCTTCTGCAAATTTTCTGAAATAAATGCATAGTTTATCATAAGACTTAGTGGGTAAATAATTCAAAACTATACAAAAGGTTCAATTGTAGATATAAAAGATAAAAATGTTATCCCTAAATTTGTTAAGTAATTTATGCTTAGCTATTGACTTAAAAAGAGGTTTAATCCAGAAAAGTAACTTCAAATTTGAGAGACACTTTCTTTTTCTCTTACACTATTAAGTTGGATACAATTCACAGAGTAGACTCCTAAATGAAAGATCTAACTGTTAGATAAATTAACAGAAAACTTCACCAGATCCAAAATCTGATTAGATAAGAAGAGTTGTAAAAGATGACGTTCATATGCTATACCTAACACAATTCAGCTGTTGCATTTGGCCAGATTCAAAGATGGTTTTCTGTGAATAGGATCTCTACCACAACTTAAAAATAAATTATTCCATTCATTACATATATGAAGCTGAAATAACTAAAGGCAGTGGTAAACAATATATCCAAGCAATGTTTCTATCAGAACTGTTAACATTTTAGTAGTAATAAATTAATCAGTCTAAATTAATTTGTAATGCCCTGCAATTGTACTCATGATAATGCATTTATCCAGCAACACTGTTGTGCTACCAAACAGTGCATTTCCATAACCACTACATTATTATTCAGCATTAGTGGAAATCTGCAATAAATTATTGAAGGTATACATTAGAGAAAAAAACAGCAAACAGAAAGCAAGCAGACTGAAAACTCAAGCAGAGTTTTAAGAAAGATCTGCAGCACTCTGAGTACATCTCAGATTGCTGTTATCAGGTATTGATCAACAACGGAAAAAGAAGGCAACGTGGAGAATTCACATTTACGTTCTGATTGCTTCAGCAGGATGCCCAGAGTTGATGGAAGCTGTATTAAATGCTCAGATTACTGAAACTGTCTCTCTGATGCTGTCAATGCTTATTAGCAGGACACCACATAAAGTAACATCATACAAAATTAGAATCAACTGGTCCACTAAAAGCCAATAAACACCATAGGTGTGAGCTCTGCAATAGACATTTGAGTTTAACATACAAGGCAGGGGACAACTTGTCAGAAAAAATTGCATTTTTTCACAAAAGTATACCACACAGTTGTTACATTTCCTTGGAAAGGGTAAAAATATTCTTTTAAGCTCAGTGGCACATATTAGTTACTTTGCTATGTGAAACAGAGGTTGAAACCAGAAATTTGATAACATGGCCACAGCTTATTAGACATGTACTTGTAAGTTTCTATATTAAACCAGAGAAAAATTACTCAGGCTTTTGTCTCCCACCTAACCACATTCAACGGTCCTTTCATTTGAAAGGTTTCACTTGTTAGTTTTTACCTTAGCAAAAGATGCAGCCAGGTTCTTGGAGTTATTTTAAAATAATGTTAATGAATCATATTATTGTTACTACTTTCATTAACTCTCCTACCTTGGCATCCTTAGGCTTAACCACTTTCATGAAGGCACCTCTTATCAAGGCTTCCTCTCTCTCCCTCCTGGTTACTTTCCGAGTATCAAGAAATTTCAGGTTTGTCAATTTGTGCAGGACAAAATATCTGACAGATATCAAAATGAACACAGTTAAAATCCAGTAATATACAAAGACATACAGACTAAATGACTAAAAAAATAACAGCCATAAATAACAACAGCCTTTGTTTCCTCTCTCTATTCACCTTTTTCATGCAATGTAGCTTATGTACAAAGTTAAAATACTTACTTTATTCTCTCAAATGAAGCTTGTTGTAAACTGCCCAAAACCATTTAATACTGGGTGGACCAAACACAATTATCACCATGGACATGTACGTTCTCTCTGTATATTAGTGAGGTATAAAGTATATTAAGTAACAGAATAACTTGGAAATTGTTTTGCATTGCCTGTTCAGGAAAAGGAATTTTGAGTGATACCAAAGATTCCAACCCACAGTGTGGGAGAAAATCAATCTGAGATATGGGAAATTGCCAGCCAACTTCTCTGCAAGAATTCTTACCATTTGCCAACACTCCTTCAGATTTTTTTATTTTATTTTCCTGAAAACACAATGATCAGCATTTGGAAGGAGAATTCCAATTAAGTCCTGCCAGAGAGACAAGGCGTCCTTACAGGATACAGATCCCAGCTCAGGATTAAGTGCAGAAGCATACAGGGAGAGACTCTATGGGAAATATATTTTAAGAATTCCAAGTTCTTGTTATCATTCATCAGTACTGTATTCTATTTATCATTTCCACTCAAAGGACAGCAGCTTTCTAGCCTCAGAAAAATACTATTGGCTCCTCACTTGTGGAGGGAGAGAACACAGCAGAGCAAAACCAAAGCAAGGTACAACCATGGCAAATCCAAATGTCTAACCACCTCAAGTACACATCATTTGCATTTAGTCAACCAAATGTGAAGCAGACACTGCAAAGTGAGGCCAATATCAGAATTTTCCTGGCAGGGGGTAGAAAGGTGATGATAATGTTCCCCAGCCTAGCTGCTTTCTATAAACCCCCAGTCAGTCAGAGAGCTCCTCATCATACTGATCCCTTCTGGCACTGAGAGGAAGAAATCAAGGAAGTAGAAAACTCTGCATAACATTTTGGAAAAAAAAAAAACAACACAGAAAAAAATTGTTTCAAAAGGTAGAAGTTTATCTTATGATACTGTTGTCAAAACCAGATAAACATGTGAAAAAGACTGTAATGCTCCCCTTTCTAAAACCAAGCAGAATTTAATGGTGCATATAAACCTTTCTGTCAAGTACACCATTGCTCTGAAGCAACACCTTCATAAATTGTTCACAACTGAATTGAAAATACTCAGTTCTGAAATGCTCAATTTAAATGTGAATCCTCAATCTATTGCTCACAATTATATTAGTAGAAGAAAAAGAGAGAGCCACTTCAGAAAACAGAACATCTCCTAGGACCATTTTTTTAAACAACAGCTACAGATCTGTAAGGCAGACACATTCTCAGACTCATTCCAGCTTTCCTGGCTGCCCTTCCAGTCCTCCCCGGCATTTTGCTGGCCCTTATCTTTCACTGGAGGAGAAGCTATCCATCTTGCATTACTGGCAGAAAAGCTCTGATGACAACAGATTCTTTCAAATGAAGACATGTGCAGAAGGAAACAATATGTCAAGAGTGAAGAAGAGTGAAGCTAAAAATGAGTAAAGACACCCACTAAGTGTAGGGTGAGAAAAGATGAATATTCAGGTGAAGAAAACATCGGTATTAGAAAATCAGCAAATGTTTAATGATGGAATGAAATATGCCATTGAAAAGCAGGCTGCAACAAAAATGACAACAGAATAAGACAGCACTGTCATCTATGCTGACTTTGGATCACAGCCCTAATGTCAGTCTCTCAATCATTTCAAAAGAGCTTAAAATTATAATAGCATTCCTTGATACAAATGTATTTTTGTATTTTTAAGCCATCCTGACTGCATTTCAAAAAACAGAATTAGCACTAGTACTTGTCAGTTCCAGAAACAAAATGAAAAAAAAACCCTATCCACACAAATTAAACAGCAAACTACTACACAAGTCACAGGTTTGGGGTTGGTCCTTATTTTCAAACTTGCACTCCTTAAGCAGAGCAGATACTAAAAAGTAAGTACCATAAAGATTTTCCCACTGGTAGAAAGATGATTAATTATGAATAATGATCTATGATTAATTATTTTAAAAGGTGATTCAAAATACAATCTCTTTTATTCATATTCTTTTTACTAAATGTGGGATAAAAAGTATCTATGTTACTTGAAAATAATACAATACATTCTTATTAAACGGCTGAAGAAAACCAGCAAGCTTCCTGGACATATTTTAGCTAGAAATATGAAGACGCAGCTTCAATATAAATGTAACACAAGTTTGCCATAAAAAATACAGGAAAGGATTACCAAAGCCTGGGAATGAACACACTACAATATCAATTCAACCCTTGTAAATTTAATCCAGGGTTATTTGTTGCACAAAATCTCTTTACTGTGATGTATGACTTAGTTACTAAGGTTATCACAGCAGTATCCTAAAGTTGCATAGTACATAAAACATTTTGGTTAACAATGCAGCGAGGTTAACTCCCACAGATAACCTACTATCAGAGGGTTAGACCAGATGACATGCCTCTGTCAGCTTTCAGGAGCTATTGATGGTTCAATCAGTTTGTTTTGAAGGTAAAGTACAACAAAAGGGCACTAAGCTTATTCAAACTGTCAACAGGGACTACGGAATGTTGCTTGCAGGTAAGTAATTTTGGGTGTTTTAAGACTATTATCAAACACCAATGGCTGCAGAAAAAGACAGCTACTAATAACACAGAACACAGCCATCATAAAATACTTTATGGCAAGTACTGGGACCCATAAATTGCATGACACATTGCACCCGTTTTAGATTTGTAAAATAACTAGTTAAAAGAATATTGGTTAATGAAGAAAGATCCATCTAGATTCTGCATTTAGTTTAGAAAGGTTTATTTAGAAGTTGGGGGGCAGGGTCTCCCTACACTCCCCTCTCCTTTTTTTCTTAGCACTGCTCCATGTGTTCCAAGACTGCTGTTAGTGGGTTTTAACATGTTTGTTGTGGTGTGAAAAAAGGTTATTATCTTCAGTGATGAGGATAAAGATGAGATTCAAAGAGAGAAAAGTAAAAAATAGACACAAGAGGAAGGTGCTTACAGATCCACCTATCATATCCTGTAAAATAATCTTCTAATTCACAATGGATTAAAGAAATTTTTTATTTAAGCAAAGTTGCACCTTCTTTTGCTCAGAATCATCTCCCCCACCTTGACTCCCAGTGCCAAGAGTCCCATGAAAATAAGCTCATAACAGGTATTCATCATACCAACAGGAATATTCAGATATGGAAAAAAGACCAGAGAATATGAAATTTCAGGTTATTTCCACCTTAGCCAAGTAAAAATGACAATAAAGATTAACAACTCATTTACCAATTTTGTATGTGCTGCATGCAATAAGCATAATTTTAAGACTTTTCATACAGACCTGCCAGGATATTGGAAAAGAGGCACTTTGCAAACTCTTCCACTGAACCTTTAATGAAAGACTATCATAAAAACTGTATAGTATTCTAGTTCATACTACAATTAACAAATACTGGAATATAAAACTGTACCATATGCATCAATATTTAAGTTTAAAACAAAAAAATATCTGCTGTGAAAAATTGAGAAATAGTTGCCCACAAGAATGCAGAAATATCCAGCTGTACCTGTATCATACCTGCAAAGTGCTCTTTGTTTCAGAAAGTGTTTACTTTCATTTTCTATTTTCTGTGCTATTATATTTTCTTTCCTTAACAATCATAGAATATAAAAATAATATGCCTATTTCAAACTTTGAAGGGCTGATTATGCTCTCAGTTACATTACTGTAAACTAGAAAAAATAAGTAACCTGAAGTTGGCTAAGTTAGATCAGCATTCAAACGGGGAAAGAAAAAAAAAAACAAATCTGAAGAACTGAACAAACATGTTTATGATAGTGAACTAGATTACCTTATGCAATTGTTTCTTCTGTACCCCCCAAAAATTTACCCTTCTACTCCCATCAAATAGCATATAGCTGGCTATAGAATTTCCTCTGCAACAAAAACATTTGTTAAATACACAGATAAAGAAGACAGGTCATAAACTTAAACCAGCATCTTCCAGAAGAGAAGGCAGAATGTTGGCATGAGGTATGGTAGAGGATCACATTAAGACCCTGAGCAGCCTTGGCACTGTCTGGTGATGACCACATAATTCTGAGTGGCTTGCAAGTCATGCAAAAATCCACAGCAGCTCCCAATATTTTAACACTCTGCTCTTCTTCAATGTAGCAAACAACTCTATGAATTAGAAAAATCTTTCTCTATATGTGTGACAATAATTATAGTTATGCCTTGATTTACTGTGTCAGTACAGACAAATTGGGTATTATGGACTTCATGAACAAAAACATGGTAATTGTTCTTGCTCGTGAACCCTTCCAGTGGCTAGTCTCAGACGGACTTTGTGCAGCCATTTGATGTCTTTCAAGTACAGGTTTTTCCTTCCAGGTACTGGTGAAATGACAAGGCTTCACCCAAACACTGAAGCAGCACAGATCCATAGGTTATACAGATGTAAGGGAATACCCCAATCATCTATTTAAGTACATAAAGAACATATAAAGTACCACCACAGCCTTCAATCCCTCCTGCTAAAAGAGAGCCTCAACAGTACTGAGTGTAACTCCCTGGTACTGATCATGTATATTAGCATTATTTTCATTACTGAGTGAGGACTTCTAGTCTCCTATGGCTTCTTAAATATATATTTATATCACCATCCCAATTCAATAACATGACTACTTAAAACAGAAACACAAATTCTGTATTAGTTTTTTAAAAAATTAAATAAAATGAAACCACAATAAAACAAAAGAAAACTGCAAGAACACTGAAAATGTGAGAAGACCCATCATTTCTCACAATCAAAACAGTGGGATGGGAATAGCTGATTTAGCTTGAAAAGTTAATCTGTACAAAATGCATGCACTTCCTTTCTTGCTGTTATATCTTAAGAGGAATTCACAAGGTTATCATCATTTGCTCCCCCAGCCAAAGATAGCATATCTAGTACATGCACTTTTAAGCTAATTTAAAATAAACTCAGGCATTTGTTTCCACTTGCCCTTGTTTCTATGTCAACAGCGTTTAATGAATGCATCATTCCAGGAAATGTCAATAAGGAGCAAAGAAGAATGAACAAGCACTGAAAACTTCACACACGGCATGAATTCTTCACAATCATATCGCTTTAATGAAAATAGGTGAGGTCACCTGCAGCATTCACAAATGCTTTGTGATACACTGTGACCCAGATGATTTTTCACAGTTCAGTAACACCACGTTTGAAGTTTTCACTGCAAACAATACACCCACAGGACTGACCAACTGTGAGTACAACAGAAGCAACCAGCAATTACTGTGTTGACTTCTGTTACTTTGATCTCTGGGTCATGACCTTTGTTTTCATGCAATCTTCAAAGCAGAGACTGGAGACTAGGTTATTTTAGAGGACACTGTTTTGCAAGCTATTTTTCTGTGTTTCTTGCTTCCTATTGGAGCCAAAAGCTTTCAAATTTTCCTATCACCATTACATATTAGATATTCTGCTTTCCCTTGCCCTCACCACCAAGATACACCTTTACAAAACATTAACATCCAAATACAGAAACCTTAAAAAATAAGATAAAAAGAAGTTAAAGATGATTTCTTTTTAATAGTAAGAAACAAAAGCCATTTTAACAATGATGGGAAAAAAAAACCATGAGTCTTTAAAATGAACAAAACAAGTTTCCTTATGAAATTATCACAGAAGGGAACTTTCCATTTTCTTTTTCTGTCCAAGCAAAAATTCCAATAATGCAGAGATTTCTTCATCAATTTGTTCTCCTACGCATTTGAAATGTAAGAAGGAATAGCAGGGATGGCAAAAAAAAAGCTTTTCTTCTTCCCTAAAAAAAATCCTATTCAAACGATATTACTATGGTTGTTTGACAAAAAAGTAACTACTTTGAGAAATAAACCACAATAACACTTCACTATAAAATGTACTTTTACTGAAAGACTAGGAAAGAGCTCTAGTAATGAAATGATAGAAATGCTATAGCAATGTATCACCTGAAGAACCAGATCATAATTTCTTAACCAAAAGCATCGTTTTCTATATTTTGCAAGAATTTTTGATAAAACCTAATTAATTTTTAAACTTTGTAATGTTACTTTTAACCTCTGTTTCTAAAATCACTGTGAATCACTGGACCTTGAATTTTTAAAAAAATAATTTTCCACTTTTTCTAACATTAAGATTTTGGGGGGTTTACAGATCTTTTCAGTTTGTTGGAATGAGAAGATTAAGTAAAGCTTTGATTTCTAGCGCCTTTCTCTTCCTGGCTGAGGAATTAAATAGCCTGAACTCTAATTGAACTCAGTAGGAACAAAATTAAAGCTCAATGAAAAATGAAGGTTCCAATGGTCACTGCAAAAATTTATAAAAATAAATTCTCATTCAGAACAAAACAAAGCCAGTTGAAGTTATGGTGAAGCACAGTGTTTACATAATGCAAGTTTTTACATAATTCAAGGTCACATAAATGTAATCTTTTGATATTTTCTGATAAATTTCTCAAAAAAAAATCTTAAGAAAAAGTTATTTCAAACCATTAAAAAATGCTGAAACTGGAAGACAAAAGTTGTGTTCAAGATGCTTCAGAATGTGTCTTCAAAACTCTGAATCAGCTACTCAGAGTAAAATTAGAAGAGTACTTCTAATCAGTTCCATCATGTAGGTGATATATATTCCCCTAAAGATAGGCAGATAGATCGATTGATCAATTCATGGTTTTGGGTTTTGGTCTAGCAAATACGTTTCATATAATACAACAAATAGTAACAGAAAAGGATCAGGAAGCTTTCATTATAGCAGCAGAACCATAAATCATTCATCTAATTAGAAGCCTATTCTTCTTTCTTAAAAGTGCTTCAATTAACCTAGTTTATACGGAAAAAAACACCCAGGGTTTTGAAAAATTGAGAGGAAAGAAAATGGAAGCAATGTTGCATTTTCCAGCAGATAAATAAATAGAATCCCTTCACACTTTGACATAGTGGTTTGCCACGATGTGACCTAAAACTACCTTGACCTCTCTGAAATCAACATTTTTGCATTGAAATGAAACAAGGGACGTGCTTGTTTTGATGTATGGCTCTGTGACATATTATAAATATTACATCACATAACCACAGAGGATGTCAATCAATAAGGAATTTTTTCAGAGAGCACTAAATGAACCATGGGTTCTTGCCTCTGAATGGCTCCTTTAACGTACTACTTTTGCTTAAATGATTAATAGGAGACATATTGTCAGAAAACATACTTAAAATGAAAAACAGTAAACTGTAGAAATATCATTCATTTTTTAAGCAATTTTCTAGAGCACATGTCACATAAATTTACATAGAGACAGCACTATTATAGTCTTGTAAGCTGGATAGCAGGCATACCTTTCACTTAAGTGTGAAAGCAATGGGAAAATATTTTATTAAACCTAGGCTGCTCTACTCCACGAAAACCAAAATGCTACAAGCTAAGCTGGGTTCAAAAGTGGAATCATTAAAAGGTGAAAGTCTGACAACCTAGAAATTCTTCTCAAAAATCTGAAACATACTAAAAAGTATATATGCACATCTGGGACAGCTGTGCTGCTGTTTAACCTACAGCATTTCTGAGTGCATCAAATTCAAGCCACTTCCCCATAAACCTGCTTTTAGTCTCCTCAACTTTGTATTGTTTTACCTTAACTCCTACAGCACAGTTTGAATTACCTGAAGATAAGATCAGAGTTTATTACATAACTCCAAATACATTGGGTGATCCTAATGAAAAGCAAGCTCAGGCTCTGCAAGGCAAGGTGACCAGCACTGCTTGGCTCCGACTTGCCTCCAAATGCTGTTTGCAGCCAATGTGGAAAGTGCCAGCACACAAGGACTGAAATAATGCATCAGATGGCAGCAAGAAAAAATACATCTAATGTCTTTTTTTTCTGCATAATCAGTGTTTCACCAGTCTTAAGGTTATAGTTCTGAAAATTATGCCACCTAGCAGACATTCCATAAGTTATGGATCTATGCTCACAACCATCATCAGTCACAAGTATTCTATTTTTTTAAAAATAATCCTTGCAACTTTTAGCAATATTTCAGTTGGACTTACAGTATCAAGACTCCATACTAAATTTCAGATTACTTCTTTTGTAATCTGGCTCATTAACATTACATGATAAAGTAATATATGGGGGTTTTTTTTATTAGAATCTAACTGCTCTGAGTAAAGCAGCACAACACAGGAGCAGCCTTTTCTTCTGTATTAATAGTGCCTTGATAACTACAGTAGAAGCAACTTAGCACCATATCAAGCCTGAGCAGAAGACAAGGCAACTGGCTATCTCAATGGAGTGATTTTTTTTTCTTTTTTGTTTATTTCCTGTCACCCTTAGTGTATGCAAACCTTGCCTTATCTTGGCCTTAAAAAAGGAAATGCCTTGAGCAGGGGCATATGAATGCTCACATTCAGGAAATCCTGTGCACACCTACTCAACTCAGACATGTGCTATACAGCACTGAAATATTTCTTGAAATAGGGTTCCTGAGAGTGATCTCACCGAAATGGGGCTACTCAAATCCCCAGGTGTTTCTCGGCAGAATGCTTGCAGAATAGAGTAGATGTTTGTTTGAGACTCTGGGTTGATTTTAGTTTAGTATTTTTCCAGTAGTAAAGCAAAACTTTCATGCCTTATCACATCTACAAGTGAAAACACTAACCTGTATCTCTGGTAGTCATCTTCATCCTTTTCTTTGCAGACCAGTTCATTTGGGCAAGCAATGTTTCCAAGCAGACTGAGATACTGCAGGGAGGGCACAACTTCAGCCAAATGGTCCAAAAGGCTTTCTAATTCTGTTATGTGTCAAAGGTAGTGGGTTAAGGATTCAATGACATTAATGAAAAAAGCATTTAGAGTTGCATCACTGCTGATTTAAACATACATTTCAATAACTGACAATCAAATTTAGTATGGCATTCAGGAAAATGTCACATTAATTGTTCCAAGGGCAAACAGGGATAAACTTCAGTCAGTTTTTTGGCATGGAATGAAAGAATTGGGCTGTTTTGTCATTCTTTTCTCCTCCTTTCTTTCCTAGGTGGTTCACTACAAAACATTAAAACTTTGACAAAATGATGGATGCTGTGTGGTAAAATGGCTAGCAATTGCTGGAGCCATGAAACTTTTCCAGCATGGAAACAAACAGTTAGTTTCACAGCACATTCATCACTAATATATTCAGTCCACTGGAAAATGAGTTTAAAAAAAAAGAAGGCAAAAGAAAAAAGTCAAACCACAACAACCCAGGTTCACTCCCAGCATATAAAGGCTTTGAGTGTCACAGCAAAACATTTGTAACTACTCAATTAGTATATGCCAATTAATGCTTTACTAAGTGCAACTTAAAGACTTCAGTGTTACAAATACTTTATATATGAAGCTTTAAACTCTTGTAAAGCATAATTTTTTTCATTAAAAGAGCCTTATACTTTGATGTTCATGAGGCTTTTTAACTTAACTGTATTTCTCAGAACATAAATAAGGATACACCTTCATTATTGTAAACCTGAATAAAACAAACAAGCAAACAAAGGTTAAACTGTCTTTAATCACTGCAATACTGGAAATCACATCTTAGGATTAAGCCTAACAACAATATTCAACCATTTTCACCTCAACTTGTTAATTGATCAAATAATGATTTTGTTACAGCTTACTGTGAGAGTCTCTAAAACTTGAACTGTCCATTCCAATTTACATACAAAGATACTGGTGTGATTCTCAAAAAATATGGCATGCATGTGTGTGTGAAAAGTTTACAGTATTTAAAAATCAACTGACTTAGACAAGAGTAATAATTATTCAAAACCATTAAAGGATGTTTCATTGCTCTGTTTTTATTCTCTCCTACTGCTAGAGACAAACTATTGTTTTAAATCCTCAGTTCACTTTTGTTGCTAGTATTTATACTTGATTTATGTGCTTCTGTTATCTTTGTTATTTTTAGCTGATGGAATTTACTTTATTTCTTCACCCCAATATCTTAAGGGCAACAGAAGCAGTACAGAATGGAGAAAACACCTTCATTGTTAAAAATGTGGTATTCCTTTCGTAAGCCTGAAATTTTAGTTTATTTCCAAACACACATGAAGATCATGCCAACAATTACTAATTCTAATATACTAAAATCAATGTCTCTACGCCCATAATTAGTGCTCTGTCCCATAAGATCTAAGGAGTCATATGTAAATATTTTGCATGAGGGAGGAAAACGAGGGTTTGAATTAAATTCTATGAATTCATTTAAAAGGTAGGAATGCTAACTTTTAATTTGGCAAAGCCACATTATGGAATGCTATATATCAGTAATTAATCTACCAAACCCTAATGAAAAATTATCTTCTTGTGGCGCCATATGATTTGTTAGCTAGGATGAATTACCAATCAAAACTTGGTGCTCATTTTTGTACCTGGACCTTAAGCTCACACATAAACTTTTTCATGGCTCTTTCAGGAAGTATGTGACTGTGATGGGAAACTCACAAACTGTTTTTCCACACATGTTCAAGTGTGGAAAAGGCTTTTTAAAAGTTTCCGAAGACTGTTAGAGAAGTGCTTGAACCTGGCACCCTCCCTCAGCCAGGAGAAACACTTAATTTCTCACAGGATTGCTTAAGTCACAAAAAGATTCCCTGAGAGAAATAGTTTATTATTACAAAAGACAGTTATTGCCATAACAGCAATCATACGCAGGAGGTTAGCTATTGCAAGGCTTTGATTGTGTCTGGTCATTTCCTATCAAAAGGAAAAAAAAACCAAAAAACAAACAAAACATAAAAATACCCACCCCAACAACAAAAAAATAAGTCATTCAAAATTTTTGCTGCTTTAATGAAGTAAACACGCAGGACTTTTGCTTCTCAATTCAGCAGATCTATTTCCTGTGTAAAAGCTGTTCTCCCCAGAAGTTTACTGAATGTGGAGCATGACATATACTCTAACTCCCATCTGAACATGCAGCCTTCAAGGCAAATATCCAAACGTATTTAGAAATGTAACGAAGAGCAGTGTCAGCTTAGCTATGCAAAAAGTGTAAGACTACGCCTCAAAATCTCACGGAAAGCAAAAGGGAGAGACCATATTCACCAAGAATTTTAGGTAAATAACAGGAGTTGATAATCTGCATTTCAAAAATCTAAATCTCCCAAATTTGGAAGTTAGTGTCTAGATTCTAATACCTCATATCTAAACCTTGAGCATTGATTTTTAGGTGCAAAAACATCCCCTAAAAAATATCTCATGCAAAAGAATCAGCAGTTATATCATAAATAAAATAATTAATTTTCCTGTTCTTTAGGACTTAAAGTATCTTTTCTTATCCCTCTTAAAAACAAAGTGCAAGGTACAGATTGATTTTCCAAGAGGTCTTGTTCACCTAACACCACAGTTATTTTTAACAAAGCATGTAGGAAAAAAATTAATGATATCCTGTTAAAATTCTCATGATTAAGATTTCTCAGAGATGACTCATAAGTCATGGTGCACTTCTAGTGTACTGTTTAGTTAATTAGCATGTCAAATACTTATTTAAATCACAATACTGGAACTATATGATGCCACCAAAAGCATTAACTCATTCTAAAACAATGCTAGGAAAATATGGTGAGAGAAAATCAAAGCAAGTCTGAAATGTTATTGCCAGCTTCCTTTTTATGGTTTATTGTTGCAGTTTAAAGAGTGCCATATTGGTGCAATCAGAGCCAAAGAGCTGCAAAATCCTGCTGTGCCACTTCTAAGACCATTTTCAGCTCCATTCTCCTCAAAAAATGAAAACCCACAATTAAATCCATGGACAGTGCTAATGAAAATGTATTTATTTATTTAGAGCTCTGTAAAAACAGCCCTGGACTGGTCTTTCTAAAGTCAGTGTCACTGATCACCAGGTGAATTTGTAATAGTGATGCCAACACTTACACTATAGTCTGCTGCTTGAAAAATGGTTTAAAGTATTGCTGTTGTGATAATTAAAGTGCATTAGTGTAGCGATCCATCTCCTAATTCAAGTGCCATCATTACCAATTTATTAATGCCTCTCTTTCTAACAGACATCAACCAAAATAAAAAACTGTAACAATTAAAATCATCAGCTCTACAGCTCACAAGCTATAATGTTCTCAGGAATTATATAACAATGGTTCCCTCCAAAAATGTAACCTGGTCTTCAGGAACAATTAACAGAAACATATTGGACATATTTTAAAATTTCATCCTCATCAAAGCACTATACTTACTTTTTGCACTATTTCTAGTTCTAAGTTAGGGAAACATTTAAAAGAACTGGGTATCTCCCATAGACAAACTTTTTAAAGCTCCTTCAAAGTGTTCTAATGTGCATACGACATGTGCATCTTTAGACTGTTCACAAGCAGACATATGCACAAGCACAAATGACCTTGTCACCAGATTTTCTGTTCAGAAAGACAAGTGCTGCCAGCAACCCTGAGACAGTAGCAATAGAATTATTTGGAAAATTACAGTACTATGATGGGTCCAGTTTAGCTGCAGAGCAATATAATTTTTTGCAAGTTTCATGGAACCAAAAATAGGCATATTGTGACTTTTCTGTTTTCACACTCTCTCTCATACTCAATACCACTGTTTTTGAGGTCCTTCAGAAGGCAGAAAGAACAAGCGAAAGCCCAAAGCAAATTATGTATCTTCTTTCTCTGGCTAAGAATTAACTGTCTGTGCAAGCTTGTAACATTTTTTTGTTTGGTTGGTTTGTAGAAAATCCTGTAGCCTGGACTAAAATTCCCGTGGCTAGTCAGGACTATGTCCCCTTGCAAACCATACGAAGATTAGTTTCCAGGGAACATTACATTTGCACAAGGACAAAGTGGTAAACTTGGAGTGGATAGTGCCACTTGACTTAGGCAATTTTAGGAGAACCTCACAAGCAGGGACAGTCATTTTGATGCTAAGCTGTGTCTTTTGACAGCCAGCATAGTAAAAGACCATTCTGTTTTACTTCTAGGAGGTTGAGTGGATTCACACAGAAACTACTGGGTGATGTCTCACGAGTTCCTCTATTCCAGACTTCTGTATTCTCAAAAGTCTCTTTAGCTGTACCTTTCCTGCCTATTTCCAGGGCAGAGACACCATGTGAATCCTTTATAGAGAGAAATCGAAGGGTGAGCACTAATGCTGGCCATCCCCAAACACCATAGTATTTCTTCCTTCCTTACCAGCATTCTTGGTATAACCATATTCATGCCTGTTCTCAAGAAATACTGCAAGTCAAACCCATGCAGAAACACAATCTATGCTAACAGTTTCTAAATTAATTTCTTCTGTCCAAAAATATTTATACGTTTCCTATCTCACCCTACGATTACTTTTTACGTATAGTTTGACATATGCAAGAGAATCTAGGATTTTCTTCCGTAAACTTTTTGTCTGCTAGCAATTCTTTTTACTAGTTACACACTCAAATACAGAAAAGTAACCACTCTTGTTCTCTCTCTCAGTGCTTTCCAAGTTGCGCCACCATTATCTTTCATTCCACTTCCCCAAAAGAGTTGAAGGAGAACTTTCCATGTTAATGAACTTCATTGACTACAGCATTTGGAAGTTCTTGGAAGCAAAGAGACACAGTAAAGAGCAACCAGCATACATTCAAAATATTTCTGAAGTATGTACATGAGAATTTCAGGAATATAATGCAGAATTCCAGACCATCACATAGAAAGACCCAAAACTGTCATTCAAAAGTTTTCTGCCAACTAATAATCTGTCATGCAGTTGCTGCAATCAACCTAACATTAAAACAGCTGAATAACACTTCTAGGAGAGTCATAAATGAGCAAGGTACCTATATTTATTCCCAGCTGAAACATTTGCTTCAATTAAATTTATCACAAACATGATGTAGCAATCACAAGCTGTTCCACAGGCAAATAGCCTTGAATCAGAAGTGGCCAATTCTCCTCTGAATGCAGTGTGTAAAGATCTTTGCCACCTGAACGCTTTTCCATTAGAATGTGCTAGGTCTTCAAGGTTGGATAACCACAGAAATAGCTTGCAATATGCAAGTATACATCTCCCTCTTCTCTGTGTGCAATAGGATGTCACACACAGTCATTTGTATGCCACATTCTGGCTTGAGCCCTATCTGGTAGGGATATAGGACCTTGAGATAAGGCCTTGTTCACGCACTTTTAAACTACTTTGCTCAAGAAAGAAAAGGTGCAGAGTGGATGGTAATTAACTAAGCCCATATATCTCATGGAGAGTTTCCTGCATACTGAATATATGGGAAAAAATCCCATTCTGCCTACTGGAGCAGCATAAGTTTTCTCTACGTAGCTGGAGTTGCCAGTGCTTTTAAAGGCATTTTAGAATCCCCATGGTTCCAAGGCTGCAGATTTGAATACCATGTTTCAATGTTAAGTAACAAGGCAACACAACAACAAGAGTAAAGTAGCAGCTCACAATTTTTTAAAAAGTTCTGATATCTGCAGTTGAACTGCTGCAAGCACTGCTGTAGAACAGTATAAGAAATCACATGGACTGTGGACTACTTTTCTCTTCCATAGATGTTTGGTATTAGGCATTCACATGACTTTTTACTGTAGGTACATTTTATTCTAAAAGAAAGATTTTTGGCTCATTAGGCACAGTAGTTCTCTAACAAGCCACACAGATTTCACTAACTCCACAGCTGTTGTGTGGAGAGCTCAGAAGCCTATGGAGGAGGAGTTCAGTACCACTTCAGTCATCTATTTAGAGGGAATGGGGAACCATGCATAATACAAGACAATTTATGTCTTTAATGTATTCATTCAACCTAAACATCAAGTCCTCATCACTTAATATAATGAGATTCTGGTCAGACTGGTATTTCTGTGTCCTCAGGCACTTAAGGACAATGTAGGAACAAGCACAGAAGCATTACAATCTATAGTTTGGGGATTAAGCAAATCTGTAACTGTTAGAGATCATTATGAGGACTGTGTGAAGACAAATTATTCCAGAAGTATTTATTGGTATATTGTTCAGTTGAGGTATTCAATACATTCTGCTTTCAAAGACTCAAAAACATATAATACCTAGATCTGAATCACACTGACAACTCTTCTTGCCATAAGAAATGTATAAACCACTATGGGCATTCTGCCCAGTTCTAGATTTCCCACTCTGTGGTATGAAACATTTTGGTTTTCCCCTAAACCACTCAAAACCTAGACCTAGATTCAATCATAAAATCACAGAATATGCTGAGTTGGAAGGGACCCATCAGGGTGACTATGTTGAACTCCTGGCCCTTCACAGGACATCCCCAAGAGTCACACCATGTGCCCAAGAGCATTGACCAAATGCTTCTTGAGCTCTGTCAGGCTGGTGCTGTGACCACTGCCCTGGGGAGCCTGTTCCAGTGCTCAAACCCCCTCTGGTGAAGAACCTTTTTCTTATATCCAACCTAAACCTCCCCTGACTCAGCTTCAGGCCATTCCCTCAGGTCCTGTCACTGCTCACCAGAGTGAAGAGGTCAGTGCCTGCCCCTCCTCTTCCCCTCACAAGGAAGTTTTAACTACAGGGAGGTCTCCCCTCAGTCTCCTCCAGGCTCTATAGACCAAGTGACCTCAACCACTTTTCCTAAGGCTTCACCTCCAGACCCTTCACCATCCTCATGGACCTCCTCCCTGCATTCTACATCTACATTCAACACCTTTTTCTCAAGAAGTTTTAGTACCAGTTCTTCAGAAGTATATAGAATGTATGTTAAATGTATCCAGCTTACTGGACGAAGTAAAGAAATGAAGAATACAAAGAATCACAGATCTGATTCATTATCAGACTTGTCTGTTTTGAAGTGAGGCAATGAACACCTTCTAATTTTCAGCATACAGATGTGTGTGTGTATATATATATTTGTATATATATCTTATTTGTATATATATATATATTTTATATATATATCATATATGTATGTATATATATATGTATGTATATATATATATCTTTTGATAGTCTGTCAAATTCTGAAACAAATTTTGAGTAGTTTTGACAAATACTATAAAGACTGAAATGTAAAGGAAATTGAAATGTCTACACTATATTGTTCCATACTGGTCAAGATCAGCACAGTGAAAAGCCACAAAACCTCACACTGCTATAATACCCACAGAGAAATAAATCTATTTAGAAGTTTCCTGACTGATTCTTAGTATCTAGTGAACACACTTAAAAGGAGAAATGAGGCTTCCCATTACAAGCATAGGTGACTGCAGTCATAAGTCCTCCTCCAAAAGCAACTTCCCATCTACCACCCATTCATCCTGATCTGTGCTGCTTTCTGCTGTCCACTGTATGTGAGAAAGAAATTAAGATATGTTTCCCAAAGTAAATCAGACTTTTAAAAAAAATAACCATACTATATACATGAAAAAAAGGAGCATCTTAGCTATATAATCAAACACTGCACAGTGTTGATGACTATCCTTTAGGTGTTTCAGTCATACAGACTGCATTTTAAAAGATTTTAAACAGATTATATATTACAGAAAAGTTGAGAGATAACACATTTTTTTGATTGCAACATTTTAATTTGCTTCTTCCACTTCTAGCAGAAAAATTGGTAGTGGCCTGACTGTAACTGAAGTATGCAACCGGAAGAAAAAAATATCAGGTGATTCTTCTAAGTCTTTGCCTCATTTAGAAATAAGCTTTCACATTTGTACAGTATCCAGACATTATGTTAGGAGGGCCCAAATATTATTTACACATACAATGCCACACAATAAGTGAACCATGCAAAAGGAGTAGAAAGCTCTTAACAGAACTATCGAAACAGGATATGGATCAAAATGAAGCCAGAACAAACAGAGAGAAGAGCAGTTATATTAAGAGATACTCAGGAAAGCCCTCATACGTGTTTTAAAGTTTACATGTTATTCCAATTTTCAAAGAGGTCAGTTCGGCTTTTTATTTATTTTCATCTCTCTCTCACTCTCTCTCTGTATATATTTATGTATACATGGCAATATTCCATCCACTGAAGTTTTATTTCAGATCAGTATTCTTTGCTCACTTGTGTCCTTTATATAATGCTACTGTCACATACTGAACCATCTTTCCTGTAATGTATTTCATTATTCTATTAGATGTACATTTTTTTCTTAACATTTTTCAAAGAATTCTATAGACAAGTAATTCATTAAAAGAAGTGATTCAAGTTCAAATAAGACCTTTCTCAAACACAGCATTGACACTGAGGAGAGGAATCTGGAGGGTCTCCATCCTTCTGCAGACTGATGTCTCCTCCCTACAAGAGATCACTGCTCCCTAGGGCTCAGGATGTTAATGATGGACAGCAGTTAATTTTTCTTCTCTGAGCAGTTTGTATATATTAGCTGTTTTACAAGTATTTCTGCAGCTCCTCCATTAAATTATTTGTAGCACACTACAAAATGCATACATTATTTCTACAACCTGGGTAGCTCAATACTCTCAAAGCTCTAACTTCATCATTTTTAGACTGAATTAAAAAAAATCCCAGGATAGATCAAATCCTTCTTATCATGTTATCATTGACTCTGAGAGCTTACTCACTTGACAATAGTATTTTAGTCTGTCTGTGAGACCAGCAGAAACTCTTTAAAGATTACTACTGACAGGATAATTCTTTTCTCTCTGATTTTATTCACTGAGTAAATATTCAGTACCTCTGCTGCCCTTGTGATAAGTGCAAAACTCCTCCTGGACACTTGCCCAAAGTACAAATACACTTACATGCTTTTTGGTCTCATGGCCAAATTTACATTTCATGGTTTGTAAGTGGCATCACCAAAAATGTTCTTGTACATTCTTTATGAATTCAGATTTTACCATGGCAGCAAAAAACCAAACAATAAAACCAGTTACTCAAATCCAACCCACAATACCCTGCATTAACCATAAATCTAGCCAAATACCTAGTACAGTAATGATTGTTACTGTTCAAGAAACACTCTTGGCAAATTTCCACGATGCCAAGAAAAAATGTTACTCTGCTGATTTTTATTTATTTATAGAGTCAAAAATAAGTGTAGAAATCGTAGAATCTGCAGTTATTTTTACTCCCCTCAGTAGGAGGATTTTGCTTTAGTAAGAGGTAAATTGCTCTCTGTTTACATTGTCTGTAATAAAAGCCTGCAGTTGAGCAGTCTTGTCCTCACGCTGCAATTACAAGGCAAGGGCTTTAGCGGGCTGTGCTCTGAGACTCTGCAGGCCTCAGCTGGCCTTTTGGCCACAGTTTGACTGCCCTTCACTTTTGTAAAATCATATATTACACACATCTTCAAATCTCCAGATGGGTCAAAGTATAGGAAAATTATGTAATGATCAAGTCTACGCCCACAGACTTTATATATAATTAGTTTTTACAGACCATTATCTGTAAGCCTACAGACTAGGGGCTCTGATTCAGCAGAGTATTTAGACAAATACTGAAATATTTATTCCTAATAAATAGAAACAGGCATTAACTTCAGGCATATGGAGAAGTGACTGATTGGTTACAACCGGACTTAGTCATACATCAAAAGACTTTACTGTATTAAGACCTTGGTTTGGAAAGTATTTTATATGAATTTATACAGAACTGGAATACCAAGAAGACAGTGACATGCTTTTACAGCTGCAGTTGCACAGCAGCTACCCAATTGTGCATATTACCAGTTCCCTGAAAATACAGAAAATAATTAAAATTATTACATGGATTTAACTAATTTTATCTTACTTTACTTTAATGCTTTAACAACTATTTAAAGTATTAAAACCTAATAGTGGTTCACTGCACGCTCTATTCCACTAGAGGTCAGCCTGCAACAGAACCCCAAGCAAATACAGAAACTGCTGCGCACGGGTAGCACTGACATTATTTTCTTTCTCTATTTTATCTATTAGAAAGATTTCTTCAGAGCCATAACTTAGATCTCTCACTAAAATGGAGCAACAGGAAGATATAATGGTGCATTTCATTTATGAATGACCTGTAATAAATTACTATGAAGTATTTCAGGTGCCAAACGAGTGAATGCTTTGTCTGCACATGAACTATATTTCACATACTTTAATTTGGCTGACACATAAAACTCATTTGACATTTTGCAGGTATTTCTTTGAAAGGATATTTGGTTCTTGTTGAGTGTTAAGGTATGGAGGTGGGGTAACCTGGGTAACAGAAGGTCATTTCCGAGTAGATTGTTGTCCAAGATCAGTTCTTCCAAGTAAGTGAATGTTTTCAGTCCTTCTAGTGACCTGCAAAACGACAAAGGCAACAGGAAAAATGATACTCCACTAAATCAGGGAGGCCATTATGAGCTGAAATAAATATTTTAACCTTCCCTTTCAGGAGTGGGAATAGTTTTGGTTTGGGCCTGTCAGAAGAGTGAATGACAAGCATTAGTGGCAAGGGGAGTGCTGGCACTGCAACACATCCTTCACATGCTGGCAGGATGAAGGATGCGGGTCACTTAGTGAGTAGCCAGGATCCAAAACAAAAGGCTTCAGATATGGGGCCTGCAGGATGAATTTGTCAATGTCTTGTGCCTTCAGGCACCCAGCCTCGCCTGACCCTAACCTCCATTCCCAAGATAAATAACTCTGTCACAGTTCACCTTCATTCCCTGGACACAAATTTAAGTTGTCATCCATCATTTCTGCCAAGAAATATCATACCCTGCTAACAATAATAAATATAACTTCAAGTATCATTTCTTAGTAGTTACCTTACATGCAATACTAGGAAATGTAGAAGGGATTTCCCCCCCGCTCCTTTTATTAACCTCTTAAGTAGATTCTTGAGTTCCTGCAAACAAATTAAAATGTTCTCTACAAAATAAAATGCAGAAATACTCCAGACAGAAAAAGCATTCGCTTTCTTCTTGGAACTTACTGTCTCACTGTCAAGCCACAGGTCAGACTGCAGAGAGCAGTTTTAAAAAGGAGAATTTGACAACATGGTAGTGAAGATAATGACTTGTAAATAAACAAGGTTCTGGAAGCATTCATTCTTCTCATAGCAAAGTACAAGAAAAAAAAAAAAAATCAACCTAAAAAAGAACATTTAAGTACCTTGTTAAAGCATCTATGCCAAGCTTGATTCTTAATGCTTGCACATTCCAACAGTAAAAAAAACCCACACATTAATCAACTAAGACACATGATATACAAAGCATACGCACAGACATGCATTCACAGCTCATTCACCTACCAGACACCTAAAGATATGCTGAGATTGCATGACTTGACAGCTGATCTACTATGCCTACCAGTGGGAAGATCATCACTGTATCTCCTTGCTGTTTTGTAAAATGTGATGAATAAGGGAGATGCAGGTTATACTATTTATTCAGTTTCCAATGACATTTATACAGAGGGGATTTCCTCACCCTGCCCCCAGTTTTTGGCAAAGGTCAAAGTACAGCCAATGTCCCTGCTAGAATGTTCCACAGATACGATTACTGGAGGAAAACACAAGTACTATTAGAAAAGACAATCTGACATTCATCTGTGCAACAAAAAAAAAGATACTGCTTTTGCAGCTAGAACTTACGGACCACTTATAGATCACACTTAGACAGCTCAAGCAACTAAAAGAAATCAAGTGTGTGACCTTCACACTGGGTACGGCACACTAAACTATGAATATTCAAGTAACGTTTGTGCAACACCGCAACGGTGTAGTTCAGTCCAAGGACTCCAAAGTCTCTCGATTTGAAAGCGAGGTACAACTATTACTAATGTCGTTCCGATGCTGGGCAGCCGGACCTGAAGAAAATTTGCCATGCCTGTACCCTATGGCATATCTATATTGTTAAAGCACATTGATACTACTATTTCTGAAGCTGAAAAAATAAAGGCCTCTATTACAAATATTTTACTGAAACAATCACCACAGATAACAATCACACGTTCTGCATGTGCCTTTAACCAGCCGTTTTGGGAAAAAACCTCAATTCAGCCTGCATAAACTGTTCACAATTGAGAGCTGTGCTAGCATACTGCATTGAGCTGGCTATTTCCGCAAAAGGTCACAACAGACTTGGTTTTGCCAAAGTCAAGATAGGAGGAGAAAACAGCAAACATCTCACACAGTGCTTTCCCCCAGGTCCCTTTAAAAAGCAAAAAACCCAAAGGAAGCAGCAGTGAGTTTATCAAGCCGTTATGAGTTTTCATTTCAGTTCGACAAACCTAGTTTAGCAAATTCCCCTTAAATACTCTTTATTACATAAATAGTGGATTATTTCCAAACCTCACATTTCAATGTATGACTTTGACTTGCCAAAAGAGTTCAGAGAAGGCCACCTCCTTGTCAGCACCACAGAGCCTTATGGGATGTTAATAAGTTCTTTGTGAAAAAACACTGCTTGGGCTCTGGTCAGTGTCAGCATCAAAATACACATTGTTCCTGAGTTATGTTATGCAAATATAATACTCTTATCATGAGAATCAGCAAATGGTTGGCAACTGGCAGGGAGAAAAAAGCGCACATCCAAAACTGCTGCAGGGGAGGCATAAAACAAAATGACAAGCCATGAAGTGGGACAAAAGGCCTTGAAACACTAGAGGGAGTTGCCTATTGAAACAGTCTTTCTTTCACAACCCTGGGCTGAACACAAGGGTACTAGTTTCATAGATAGGCAGAGAAAATTGTGTGCAAATCTCCTTACACCTGTCTGGTTTTGATAATTTTTGCCATGTAATGTTATTAGCTGCTCAGTTAAAAAGGAGCCATGTTACACAGGGGGCTGCTTATAATTGCTGTTTTCATGTCATCAGAGCAGTGTGCACTTGGTGATTTAATCACCTAAATTCAGAGTCCAGGGAGATGGGAGGGGTTACCACAGTACAGAGAGAGGGTGTAGCCATTAATATAAATTTACAGCCATATATTATTTGGCTATTCATGGAATCTTTTTTTTCATCTTAAACAGAAGAGAAAAGCAGCACCAAAACAAAAACGGTAAGACATGGCAAAGAAATAAAAAAGGAAAAAACGTGTTTGCCATTATTCAATAATACTACCTACTAAATTCTATGCAACAGTCTCTACCATAATAATATATTAGGAAATATTGCACAGCAGTTGCACTCCAAATTGTAAAAGTTTTAAGTAGAATCCACACAATTGGTTTTATGGTACAAACTTCAGCAGGTCCCATAACTTCTATGAGCCTCAATTTCCTGTCTGCAGATGGGGAATAAGAAAGGATTGGAATTGTAAATTGGTATGTAGAAAGCATTTTTAAGAATCTGAGACAGAAATCAGCACAAAATACTGTCATTTTTATTTTTAATGAGGTTGAGCAAGTAATATTAATGTACTCCAAGTATTTCCTTATGAGCCCATTACAGAAGAGGAGAGGAATGCTTATATATACACAGCATAGGAAGACAGGCACAGGCAACCTAGGAGACGAGTATAAAAAGAGGGAAATCCCCTAAGAACGAGAACCAGTGTAAAATTAAATCTGCACTGTTTTCTCATAGTTTACAGCATTAAAAAAATGTCTCCCAATATTAGTATACTAAAACACACAATCTTACCACAACAATGCAACCAGCACTGAAGGGCTTGTGGCAAGTAGTTGTTTCTCTTACATTCAAAAGGCTAAGAAACATCACTAAGGTGGATTGCAGGTTGCTTGTCCCTGCTCTAATGTCATGAAAGCTGCCCATTATCTCACCCACAGGTACCTTCTCAGTTACCTCATTGCAGGGCTCACACTCAGCCCCCCAGAGGAGAGCAAGTGTTGCCAAGAGATTTCCATTGCAATTTTCAAAGTCACATCAAGCCGACAAAACATCACAACGTATTCAGTGCCGCCTCATTCAAACAGAAAAAACTTTAGGTTTCCATTGTAATTAACCCTATCCTCGTTAAGATAATTATGATCAAGCTCCCTGTCACAGCTAATATCACAGCATCATTGCCTATGGCTCACGCTTTGCCCTCATTAGCTTACAAAAACACTGCTCTAAACAGGAAACTGACTCCCTCTGCAAAATGACTTAAGATGTTCTGTAAGTAGACAGTAAATAAACCTTTAGAATATAAAGGTCTCAGAAACGTCATTTTATCCAAGTCCTTTGGCTAATCAGTATGATTTCTTCCAGCTTTCTTTTCCATAATTCATTCATGGTTTATAACAAAGTTTTAATCATAAAGGAATGTCATGACAGCGGGTTTTTTGTTTTTGGTTTTTTTTTAATGTATGTGTATGCATGGTAATTGTCAACTACACTATTTCATGTGATCCCTCTGGCCGGACAGGGATTTGGTTACAATGAAAGTAAAGAGCAACTCTTCGTTTTGGTAATATTTGACAATGAAAACATGAGATTTTATAAATGAAAAAAAGCAGAAGCCTTGCAAGCAATAGACAAAACTTGGTACTCTGCAGTTGTCCTTGTTCAGAAAAACAAGCTGCTCAGAAGCATATGCTAAAAAAGAAGAGTTCCTCACATTTTATCCCATGCCTTCATTAATAAGACAGCTGCCTCATATCTAATTGACTTTTTCCTCCTGTTTAACAGGAAAAGAGAGAGCAGTTAACAATATGCAAATGAGAGAGTTTGGGTTTAGCCTTGAAATTGATTTGCACTTTGTTGACAGGAGATAGCCATTAGCAGAAGTTAAAGATGGAGCTGTTACAAAACAAGAGCTTTTTAAAATACCTTTTCCTTGCCTTTAATGTTTTAATAGATTACAGGAAAGCAGAATCAACATAAGAACCTTAGTACTAGATAATTTCAGTATTTAAATAGAAATGCAAATTCTATTTCTCCAGCACCTGCCAGCCAAGCAGTACAAAGCATTTTTTACAAAACATTAATGAATTACTTTTCAAAAACCTGCTGAGTTTAAAATTCAATTTTGTAGTAAAGCAGAGAGAGGTTAAGTGACTAACGGAAGGTGACCTCCAGCAATTTTCTAAGAGACAAGAAATAACACTCAGAACTCCTGACTTCTAGTCCTTTGACTTAACCTCACCAAGGCAAAACAAAGCACAATAAAAAAATGCAGAGAGATAGACAGACAGACAGACAGATAGATAAAAATCATTACAAAATACAAGTAAAGAATCAAAAAATGGCCTCTGCGGTATTCAAGAATAAAAGATTTTTTTTTTTGCCATTCTACTTAGTGATTTTACACCGTTTCTTGCATGATAATAGAGTTAAAAAGAAAACAGAATTAAGTATTTAATGACATTACTGACATGACTTCTGGACCAAGGCAGAACACACACACACAAAAAAGCACCCCAGTGAAAGTAAAGAACCTCCAAGATCCAAAATTTGTAAAGCAAGAAATGCTTTGTTCTGTCTAATATCAGAGGAAATGTTAGTATTTTGCAGGCTATCTTGAGGTAGGATTTTGTATCACTTCCATCTTTCTGTTAGTAAATGGAAAATATCTGGAAGCAACTATTAGGATAAAACTTGAGGCACAGCTGTGAATATGACCAGCGAAAGAGAAATTAAAGGAATTAACAAGCAGCATCATTAAATACCTGTGAAAAAGAGACCTCCATATGAAAAGATTAAACCTCTGTTATGAACTGGACTTACAATAAGTTTCTAAATCTTTTCAAATAAAGGTCACACTTGACTTCCAGACACACAAGAAAATAAATATCATTCCCTCAATTTCCCCCTTTTCTGATACACTGAAGCATACAAGACTATGTGAGATGCTACATTACCAATAAAGACTGGGATGAAAACATCTTTCACAGCAATCTTAAACCAGAGCTATGTAAGCACATCAAAATGTTGGGGATTCACGAAAACTCAGAATCTTCATCTGTTCTTTCATAGTCTTGTTCTAAGTCTTACACGGCAAATTCCACTGCTTAAAAAAAGAAGCCCAAACATCCAAACCCTTAGAAGCCACCACCCTCCCCAAAACCTCAAACAAAACACAAACAAAAGTAGAGTGAATAAACAGACAGACAAAAAGAGATGAGGCCTCTTGAATTCTAGATGTTACATCCACAGCATTTCACAAGCATTTCTACCAATTATAAAACAGAAATGCAAATATTTATTGAGAGAGGGATTTTGCTAATAAGCAGCAGTTCCTCAAATGATGGCATTGTCTGAAAAGCAATAATGCACATTCATCTCATCCATCTATAGAAGCCCAGTTACTTATAACTTCTTACAGGCAGCAAGAAAAGATGGGCACTCCCAGAAGGTGAATCAGACCTTCAGGTGAGGTTCAGTGAAGCACATATGTTTGGGAAGGATGAACAGAGCCTATTTGTCAGAAACCTTGCAAGAAAGTTAAAAGAAACTGCAACACTGAGGTAAAAAAGTGTAAGAGCTGTGTCCCATAGGAGTGGATTATTTACTTGGTGAAATAAACTAGAAATCCCAGTTACAGCTTTCAGTGGCTCACAAAAACATACTCCAATCAGCCATTCAGTCATTCAACCAGCATTCTCTCATACCAAGACTCTACTAAAATTAAATAAAACCAAACCACAAACAGCAACAACCACCAAAACACAAAAAAAGGTCAATAAAACAAACAACTAAACCAACCAAGCAAAAGAGATAAATTAGCAGCCAGGCTGACTGTGGTGGGGTTCAATTTCTTTTCTAATGAACCTCTTTAAGTCTCAGATTTCACTATGTGTATTTAATGCACCTCTACTCAAGACAATATCCCATTAATATGGCTCAAGCTTTATCCTTCACGTTAGGCTGCTTTTTGCTTAAGTTTTTATATTACATCTTTAGGATTAAACATGCCAAGATCTTATATTATATTACTCTTACAATTCTGTTTAAATAAAAAGACAAGCAGTGTACTATAGGATGTGGCAAGACAGTTTTCACATAAGCCATATAAAAGATTTCAAAATAATACAAAATGGATCAGAAAATGAGTTCTTAGTCATCTAGTCATCGAACAAGTATCATATAAGAAAATACGGTTTGCAAAACAGTTCAAAAAATTACCAAGCAGAGAGAAAGTGACTGTATATATTCATAGCTTATCAAAGGGCATTCTGGAAAAAAACCCACCACTAATAGTTCAATTATGCATCACTTCCCTAAAATTCCTAAGTACAGACTTAAACATCCTTCTGCTAAAAATTACTGAAAGTGTTTGATGAAGAATAGCAAGGAGTTAAGAGAAAAACTTGGATGCAAGACTCTTGCCTTGTCTTCTTTCCCAATCTTAACATGGAACTCAATCCTAATAAAACAAATGGCACTTAAAAAAAAAAAAAGACACAAAAAGACACACTGCCATTTCACACACCGCCATTTCCTGAACTTGAAAGTATTCAGTGAAGTATTAGCGATTAGAAATAGCAAAAGAACACGCCATGATTTACAAAATATAACCCTACTTGAATTAAAAAAAGCAAACAAACAAACAAACAAAAAAAACCCACAAAGAGCTAAAACCTCGTAATGTGTTTATTCTTAAAAGCTCCTCTCAGCTCCGTGTGCCAAGTGAAGAACCTATTTATAAACCCCCTAAAAACCAGTATTATAATGGAAATATGAGCAAATTCAAGTGCAAAGGCAGTGCCATAATGAAAGCTTTACTGTATCTTGGATCAATCTGTCACTCTGCAATTCAGATAGTAACTTGACCCCTCCCCTTTTTCCACAGTGAGCGGGGGAGTAGAGTGAGTAGAGTAAAGCCCATTTCAACTACCAGAGTTCAGTGGGAAGGGGGAAAAGAAAAGTAATTTTTTTCCCATCTTCCACAACAACCAAGGCTGAGGATTGACAAGCAAATTGACGCACTGCTCAGAGGGCAAAAGATAAATGTTTGATGAATTGGCCATTGCTGGAGGAGTGATGGGCTTCATATGTGCATAATGGACTAGCTGCCGTTCAATTCAGATTGCCTGCCAAGATAAGAAACCATAATGAATGGACCAAGCACAGCCTGTGCCATAAGAATGTATAATCTGACTAGTTTTAATAAACTTAATAAAAAAGATGAAGCAGAGAGAGGCAAGGGGACTGGCCTTTGTGACCAGCTATAAGAGGTGAGAACGACTAATAGACTGCTCAAGCATGATAGCAGAGAATTGTTAATGGACATGATACTGAATCCCTCGATGTTAAAAAATGTCTTTAGAACAACTTAAAGACAGCGATCTACATAGGTGCGTACCACAGACACTGTAGTACTTGTTAATCAGCGTATGTCTGCCATTTATTTATTATTTCCTTCTGCTACCTACCCTGCTTTGCCTCCACACCCTCCTCTATCCCCTCTGCATTGTATCTTAGTCTGTACCCAGATCCACTTCGTACACCAACAGTTTTTACCAAAAACTCCTCAGGACCAAAATAACTCTATAACGATAACAAGACAGAATTCAGGCTCAATTTCCTACAGAAAGGTTTTGGCCACACAACTACATCACTCACTTTCACTGCCAGTGGAGAAACATCTTTCACCATCATAAGTGTTCACACTTGCTATAACTTCATTTGCTTTTGCAAACTATGTTTCCACCAAAGATGAGAAATTTGACAATATAGCTACAGCAAAAACAGTTACCAAAACCTTTCCAGCACATAAAAGACTGTTGCCAGCAATAGGCATTTTGGTCTGGGATTTGCTGTGTTGGATACTGTTCCCCATCTGTACCCATAATCTCTAAATTCTGACCTTATTCAGCCCATCAGCACTACGAAAAAACACTAAAAACAAAACAAAACTCTCAGAATATTTTACTGTATATGGGTAAATAACAGTCTGGTAATCAACACCACTTTCATGCTGAGTAGTAAATACACACAGGGCCATTTTTGCTTTTCTTTTCTCATTATTTAGCCACATGAATAACAATGTCTCTCTTTCTGAAGTTTACCAGACATTAAGTCCTGAATCTATGGAAATGCTAAAGGAGTCAAAAAGAGAAAAAACAGCTCTGACTTTTAAAGCAGTGGGATTATACCAACAATCTATTGCTTTCTTAAGAATCAAAGGGTGAGAACACACCCTTGTGTGTGCATACACACAGTCCTAGGCCAAGCAGAACTGTTTTATCCTTTAGGTATGGAAAAAAAATTTAAAAAAAAGAAGAGGATTGCAGAAAGATTCTCTTGATTAAGGAAAGCTAAAACACATATTGTACAGAATAACAGCATTGTTATGCATGCTTGTACTCTTGCTTTTGCTTTTTTCCTCTGATGACGAAAAATAAATAAGGAAACAAAATAGTCAGCTTGGGTATGTGTTGCGATTACCACCCCCTTGATGTCAGTTATGTAGCCCATGTCATAATTTAAACAGAAATTATTATATGCAAGACAGACATCTGGTATTTCAGTATAAATTTTATCCAACTGCAAAAGGAAAGTAACTCATTATCAAGCAGCTCAGTAAGGCTCACACTACTGAAGGAAATAAAGTTTTACGACAAGAGGGTCTCTCCTCTCTCTCCCTGTGAGTGAGAAAGTGAGTGCAAGAATAAGACAGAAAGGGAAGGCTCAGGAGTGCTGGGTGAATTATAGACTGCCTCTCAAGATTCACAGCTCTTCGTGGTAGGAGGTTAATATTCTCACATGTCATTAGGTCTGCTGGCTCTACTGATGGCTCATTGAATCAGGCAGCAAATTATTTCCTCATGCTGCAGAGGACACCACACTTCAAAGGGAAGGAGCCAGGGTCAAGACGGCTCTCCAGTTCGATTAATGAGTTGGGATCAGCAGAGGTTGCCTGTAGGTAAGAATGTGACTGAAGCTTTTGACAAAGCTGACTTTTTGAACAGGACTTGACCCAGGCCCCTTACTCCCCTCCCCACCAAATCTTATTTCCAACATTTGCCTCTGACTGACCTGCTCAGGCCTGTTGGGATAGTTTTGACCTCCTCAGTCTTTGTTACCAGACACAGGAGCTGTCTGCCTATATTTGATGTGTCTCTCCCCAAAGGCCACATCAGCTTATCCAGGCTCATCAGAATACTTCAGAATAGTACAGCAAAATAAGATAGAGTAAATTCATTTCAGATTTTTAATTTTTTCATGAAATTTGTTGAGAAGGGGGACAAGGAAGACAGCTAAAAGATATTTCCACTTTCAGTAATATTAAGAAAGATTTCTCAATGCTGCTAAAAGCAGTTAAGAAAAACACAGAGATTATTAGAAGCATACGACTTACATACTCAAATTATGGAAAAGCAGAAATGTACTGCTTACATGGTTTTACTGACTAGGAATATTCCTACCAAATAATGCATTATATAGAATATTTCTCTTAAAAGTTTTTATTTTTATTGCCATAGTACCAAGAGATTAGAGACAATTAAAACTCAATGGCCACTGCATTCATCTCTTTCTAAACACTCAGTTTGATGTCTCTGAAATATTTGAATGCATATTTAAATAGATTTAATAAAGTACTGAAATGAGATTAATTGCATTAATGTTTTGGGGAGTTTCTTTTTAATAAGATCTACTTAAACTGCACCCGTTCTCAAACAAATATGAGTAACTGAATCAACATGTAAACCACTGTTGGTGAGCTTCCAAAAATCACATATCTTCCAACGATTTAAATTAGAGTTTTCTCAATTACGCCAACAAAATTGTTCACAAATGCTTCTCATTTGTTACATATTTAAGAATTTTATTTGATAATAATTTACACCTTTATTTTTCTAGAGCAAGGATCTAGGTTATTTTTCAATATTTCTTTTAATCACAGTACAACATTTAATATCCTCTTCCTAAACATTTTGCTCATCAGTATCCTTAATGCTCAAGCCCTTAGTGCCTTGAGGTAACCTTAGATACTTTAGTAACAATTGACAAAATTTAACTTTTGGTGTATCATTTGAAAATCTTTTAATAATGTCTAAGTGCAAGGCAAATTTTCACGTTTACTCTTCAGTGTTTCTTCTTCTGCACTCAAACCCCTATTTGTAACAGATTTCCTTACTATAACAAGCATTTAAGTCCCAAAAACCAGCAAACAGATTATTAGACCTATAAAACTTAGGGTAAAAACATATAAGGTCTATGCATCACTGAGCCAAATAAGAACAACTCGTATCCTTTCAAGGAGACTACCTTGTGCTAGACAGCACATCTTCCACATGGATGTGCTTTACTCTGAAGCGCAAGTATACACAAGCAAGAGACAGCTTTTTCTTTTGCGTATGCCTGCACAATCTCCAGTGAGTTGTACATTATGCAAGTGGAAGTTTGCAACACCAGAAAAGCTGTTAGAGGGGAAACACTTTTTTTATGGGCTTGTTTAAACAAAGTAACTGTGTTACTGGGTCTGTCATCAGTGTTAACATTATATACTGTTTCATCGGTTTCTAGAAAGCGAGCAGCATACCAGAGATCATCTGTGAAGTGTGTGCTTGTGTATTGTATAACACTTAGCAAGAATGGGATGTAAGCGGCCAGTTTGACACTGCCAGGGAGAAAGAAGAAATAGTTGTATTCAGGGAAAGAAGGAGCCACTCAGCTGACAGAAAACAGAGAATCACCAACAGTTTCTAAACATGATCACCAAAGCTTCTGGTTTCTGGTAGCACTAAATCAGAAGTGGTGGTGGGACTGAGAAGATCGATTGCCAAGACACCTGGACGTGAAGGGGTACCTGCTGGAATTCAAGCCAGGAATCCTAGAGAAGATGGATTCAACAAGAGGAAAGGTGACCTGCTAAGTATATGCAAAGACCAAGTTTTGTATTTGTCCTTGTTTCCATTCATAAAACAAAAAGCATTCAGTTAAGTCTTACCAAACAGAGCTTTGTTTTACTTTCAGGCACATGTGGTGTTTGAAGGAAATGTAGCACAAATTACCATGGCACAGTGTTTCTCAAGAGGTAAAAAAAATCTAAATAAAGACAAAAAGAACAAGAAGTCCTATACCTAACTCAAGATGAATTAGAAGGTCCAGCTGCAATGAGTACTGCTTTATACCAACTTGGATATAGTCCACCTGGAAAACGGTCAGGGCAATTATAGAGTTTGGGAAGGAACTTGTAAACTCATAAATCACTCTTGCAAAGAGCAGAAAGCAAGGAAACACCCTATGACTTTTGCGAATCATTACCACGCACTACACTCAGTCAAGCACTTTTGCATGACAACTGCTCAGTACTAACTGTCTGAACAACTTTTTTGTGTCACTGGGCCTTACGGCAATCCTGCAAAAATTTAGATATGTAAGTTCAAATTCAGAGATAAGCGTGTTCTTATGTCTTTTTGATTTTCAAAATACTTTCATATAATCTCTTCATTCAATCTGAGTAGTCAAATTGGGGAGGGGTGCATTTCAATTAAAGTCTTGCAACATGCATTAAAATTGATTACATAAGTAACTGCTTGCATAAGTGAACAATAAGTGCATGGTCAAAACAAAGAAAATCATTAGTTTACTGCAGTGTTTGTTTTGGTTATTCTTCCCCTTGCTCATACCGTAGAAAGCAATGAGTGATACTAACACATTGCCTCAGCAATGGAAGCATAGAGTATTTATAAAAGCAAAACATTTGCTCAAAACAAGAATTCAGAGTCTAAAATTATGAAGATTATCACACTGAAACATGAGTAAATAATATTTCCCAGGAATGTACATGGTAGACAACAAATACATTTCTTTCAATTCATACATGATATAAAACCAAGAAAAGAAGGGAAATACACATGACAAAATTGCCGTACAGTGCCCTCCCATCAGCGTCCTCCATTTCTCCGCTTCAAGTATATTTAAAATTGAACTATATAAAACACTGACAGGAAAAGATAGCAGCTAGCAATCTTACAGTCCAAGAAGATGGACTATAGAATCTATGACAGGCTTTTTTTGTGTTGGTTCCCCTGTCTTCAATTCCTAAAATTGGTAAGATTGTCTACAACGTGATTGGGAAATTAGAGTCCAGCATAAATCCCACCTTCGAAAATCCAACACCTGTGGATTTGATAGTCTGGGGATGAAAATGATGTTGATGAAAAATTACCAAAACACAGATTTTATCAATTTACTCTTAGTTGGTCACCGTGCCCATATATATTCAAAGGTGCTTTACACCAGAAAGCAATACAAGAAGTCCCAGGATCATGTTAAAGTAAAAGGACTGCCCCAACATCTCCTGGAGAATCAGAAAACCACCTTGGGTCCTTCTGAGCAGCTTCACAAGGAAAGTCACCCGCCATGATGGAGATGGAGCAATCTGATAGGAAAGAGCCACCCCCCAAAAATGCAGGTTAGTGTTACCCCTACACTGCTTCAGAAAGAGGCTCAGGTCTCGGTCCAGGTGATTTTCCATGCCCTAGGATGAGATTCAATACAAGCCCCTCCAAAGGATGCTTAAAGGCAAGACTTTCCACGGTTAGGAAAAGGCAAGCAAAAGGAAGACAACACTGAACTCTGACACCCGGGTTTGTATGCAATCCTGCGTACACTAATGTTGGAAAAGACCTCCAAGATCATCAAGTCCTACCTTTGAAAAGGTTGCTTCATTCTTTCCTGTCATGCCAATACATACAAAATCTACTGAGAGACCAAAAGACTTCCTTCAAAACAATCTGTTTTAAAATGAACACCTCTTTCTATCACATCAGCATAAAATCATACACCATAAGGATCTGATGCTGAATTTAGCATAATTAAAATATTTTAAAAATCAGTATAAAACTTAATAAAGTATGTACTTCAAAGTTAATTTCAGGCTTTAATTACTGAATAAATAAGTTTTAAGTTTTAATTGAGAATAGAGGCCTGACTATTTGTGTTGCCATCGCCCCCAAATTTTTAGTCCAATTACCTGTAAAGAAAAAACCATGACTGGCTGTAACTTTCCATGCTTGAATCCACAGAGCAGAAGTAATATAACCTTTTGTAAAAGTCCAATTACTAAAAAAATACTCAACTCCTACCAGTTCACTGGGTATAGATAACACCTGACTTCATAAGCTGAATTATAAACCCAATGCCATTTCAAGAGGCATCTACCTCCCCCTCAACACAAGGGCTTGGCCTGGCTGTGTAAAAGTGCTGGAAATTCCTGGGCATAAATCTGTCAATTTGATGCCTACACTGCAGCCATCAACCTCTCTTCAGCCTCAGCCATATTCTCACTCATTTGTCCATAGTGGAATTTGATGACAATTAGATTTCTGAGGGGCACATAATCTGCTCAAGCCACACACACACACACACACACACACAAAAAAAAAAGAGTAATTTACCTCACACATGTGAACCCACATGGAGTGTTTTGAAAGAAAACAGAAGTGAAATATCACAGCAAGCATGCCCATAAAATATTCCTCACTGACGCAATTAGGCAGTTTGTTAAAAAAACCCAAAAAACAACAAAGCAAACAAACAAAAACCCCAAACAACAAATAAGAAGAAAAAAAAAAAAAAAGAAAGAAGGCACTACTGGATTCCCGAATGCCGCCACAGTGGCCACCAGTGACACACTGCCAGCCGCTCCCTGTTTGCAGGGACCACATCAAAGCACCTTTGCTGCCTCGTGGCCTTCTACAGAACAGCTTCAGCCACTTAGGGCAAAAAAAAGCTAAGGAAAGGCTTGGACTTAAAACATTAAAAGAAATAAATTGAGAGGATTTTGTCTGGAAACCTTGTCTTGTCCTTACTGAAGGCTAAAATAAACTTAATTTTTGTTAAAATTAAAGCAAAAATTAAATCATCTTATTATGTAATTGGAACTAGGCCTCAGGCACTAGCAGTAAAGAAGGGATTAAGGCCTCCACCACCTGGGTTGTCATTCTCATGGGCCCCATTACCACCCCCTTATTCGTTTTTATAGCCAACAGATTAAAATGCGAGCGTCGCAATCTTTGATCTTTCACTTGCTGACACAAATCCTTTCAAGCCTCCAACGTTTTCTGCTGAGGTAATTAGTACTAATTAAAAGGTTTCCAACAGCCTTTGCTCTACTTTTTCCCTCCAAAGAAATTGCTTTTACAAGTGCCTTCCATCTTTGAAATGTATGCATCGTTCACTTTCTTCTTTATCTGACTCCCAGAGATCAAGTAGATTAGTGACTCCATTATTCCCCAAGACAAAGCCAAACAACAGGTTTTTACTATCTTTCTGACCTGTTGAGGTGCAGGGTTTATATTAAGAAACAAGTGCCTCTGCTTGTATTAGAAGACAGTCCAATTATGCATTAACAGACACAATGCGGGGTTTCTACATTTAAGAACAGACATCATTTAAAGATGTTGTATTTTCTCAGAAGAGAGAGAGAGGCAACCGTTCACTAATCAAACTGACAAGTTGTAGGACTAATAACTGGTCTTCCTTTGTTTTCTTTTCATGTGTTTGTGTATCAGGCAAGATGCAAACAATTTCTTTCTCTTCCCCCCTCCTTCCCCCATCCTTTCCTCTCCTTTCCACTTTCTTCTCAAATTTTAATGATTTATACACATTTTGTAACTTAAAAAAAAAATGTGAAAAAAAAAAAATAAGTGCCACCCTGAAAGAAAGTCCTGTCTGAACAAGTTTTGTTTACTATAATTAAGTAATGTGTCCTGCTACATCAGGCAAACTGATGGCTACAAATAATTACTGACATTAAACCGCTTTTTTATAGTACATCTAAAGTACTAATGAACTTCCAGGACTAAAAGAATTAAGAGCTACAGCAATAAAAGGAACAATATTTTGCATTGAGAAAGAACTGTGTTTTGAATTTACAGGTTTTCAAATGATTGTTCAATCGACATGCGCTCTATATGGATCATTTTTCTTTATGAAAACCTGGAAGCTTTATGCCTGCTGTGATAAAAATAAATTACACTTCATGCAGCAAAAGTGCTATTCAAAAAAGAGGACAGTTCTCAGGCTCTTAAAGTTCTCACTTCCTATTGAAAATGACAGCAGCTCTCTCTCATGCTGTAGTATCTCTGGCACAATAGATCAGAAATCATACACAGAGCCACAAGATGCTATGTAACTTATCATTACACACACAGGGGTCTATTCTCCTCTCCTGATGCAAGCACAGGGCTCCTGCTGGCAGTAATGGGAGCTGCACGTGCACACCAAGGACTGAAACAAACCCACAGAGCATCCGCTTTTCTAACCCCAGCTAAGTTAGAAAAGTTTTAAATAGCCAGAAAGAAAAGTCAATAAACTGTCTCCTAATCATGCCAGTTCTTCCACTTTATTTTCACAACTATTCTACTATAGGAGTAATTTCTTTTTGTGTAACTTTCCTCAAGAGGATTTAAAGGCACTACAATCACATCAGTTCAGCTATATTATGCCCCTGTGAAGTAAGTTCTATCTGACATATCTTGCCCAAGGTCATATGGAAATTATACGACAGGGCCAGGAATTGCGCTTTTCAGTATCCTCGTAGTTCCCTGTTTTAACCAGCAGGCCATACTCCTCCTCTACGCATGCACAACAACCAACAGGTCTACAAGCAGGAGCGCGGACTTGCCATTCAGTGATGAAAAGGTTTGGATTAGCCATTGGATTAACCTGAAAACACTGAAAAAAGGATTTTCACAAATACAAATCGCAAATAATTTTTATGGATTCATAATGCTAAGTGAAGAAAGGAAAACCAAAACAATAGTCAGTGAATCACCTAACATAATAGATTTAATCTCTTTGCCTTGTTAGGGCATGGCCACCATTGCCTCAAAATGTCAGGCAATCCCTGCAAAACCAATACGAGTTTAGGGCATACCATACCTCAGCTCTCAGTACACACAAGAACAACAGATCATGTGGAAACCTCGGCTAAACCTCGGCAACTGTGTAAGCCCTGCAAAAACACATTAACACTGCGTCTTCTAACAGAGCAGCCTTTAGAAATGGCACAGTGTTTTCTACACTCAATATAGCGTATCTCGGGTACAGGCTCTTATGTTTACCAAATGTTAAATTCTCAGACTTCAATTAAATTTGTAACTACAAATTCTGAAATTTTTTAAAAATTGGAATTTGGGATCAGAGCATGGAGGAAGACAGAATCTAATGAAAAAAGTGAATATGTATATATCTTTCATATCCAAGATCAACATTTCACATCATTAAACAAAAAGCGATAGTAATGTAACGTGATAGAAGCAATCTGCCATATTCTCACCTATTACTAAAATAGCATGTGACCTTAAGGCAAAATCAACATTAACAACACACTTTCTAGAGAGTCTTTGGGTCTTTCAACTTATGAAATCCAAACTGTATGAGGAAAGAAATTTTACTAAAAATCAAACACACAAAAACCTCAAACTTTTTGCAGGGAAAAGGCAGCTACAGAGAAGAGGTCTCTACGGAAAGAGGGTGCCTGACATGTAGAATCTATTAGCAAATATCTTTCATTTTATCAGAGCCACTCTCATGGACAAAGCTGAATTATGTGCACAATGTGCAAATTAATTAGGCTTGCTTTGAAATTATAAACTGCCAATTTATTATGTTTCTTCTTTCATTTGACCTTTTCTTGTTTACTCCTGCTTTTGCATGTACAAACCGCTTTCATATTCATCAGAGATACGTTCTTTAAAATTAACAGCCAAAACTGTCTCATGAACCAAAAATTTGAGATGAAACTTAAGGGAAAAGAAAATCCATAATCATGAAGCTCACAATAAAATTACATGCTGGCAGCAAAGTAGGCAAAGTTAACACACATATTATAGCAAAAGAAGGAAAACGAGTGTCATGTTTAATGCTTCAGAGACTGCACAAATGAAGCCATCTCAATATTTACAAAGGAGATCAAAAAGTAAAATGAAAATATTGGATAGGTTTTCTTTGGTGAGCAAAATTTGCTTGGCTACACTACAGGCTTTTTAGATAGCTTGGGATCTAAACCAGTCCATGGTTATCAGAACAACAGAGATAAGGGACAAAAAGGTCCGTATCCTCCCTAGGTATTCAGTGGTGGCTCTTTCCAGACTGCAAACAGTTGCTGTTGCCTTAGGGTTTCATTATTAATCTACCACGGGATGCAAGGACCACAAGCAGCCGGCCTTTTAACATATAGGAGGAAGGGAGGGAAAGCCCTCCCATGAAAGGGATATCAGACCACTTTTGGGTACTTATATTAAATCTTTCATATTTATTGAGTTGGGGGGCAAGGGGGGAATATATTATATATATTATACCATCTTTTCCCTCCTTCTCCCCCAACCCCAAAGGGTAAAAAAATACATCAATAACCTTAAAATCTGCCCTGCTCTCTCAGTAGAGCATGCATGAGTTGAAAAACCAGTAAAGAAACATTTCAATTTGAAGCTTCCAAGAGGTAATTATAAACAAGAGAAAGAGAAAAATATTTTTGAAATTATGAAAAATACCTTGACAGTGACTCCCTTAGACTCACATTTAGCCCTTGAAAAATATTCTGCCAAAGGGTGCATTTTGACAGGGAAAAGATGAAGAGTGGAGAGAAGAGGCAGCAGTCTGTCATAATTGATGACACCGCAATGCAAGCTGAAGTCAAGACTGAATATTTACAAAATTCATTCAGGGTGATATATTTAAAAGGGAAAAGAAAAACAACAGCAGACACAGATGGACCAAATCTTTTGAAAACATAATGGGACTACAACAGACAGTGCAATACACTCAACATAACCACATCACACATGCAAAACAATTCAAGGGTCATTTTCATGATTCAGTATGGTATGAGATTCAATACAAAGAAATATTTTTTCTGTAGGAATTTGTACGTCTTTGTTTGGATATACGATTTTTAACTAATTTTAGAATGACATTACTGAGTTGGGTCCCTTTGGCCATAATAGGACTTAAATGTTAGAAATTTTCATCCCAAATTATTAGTTTAAGCTGAACTCAGACCACTAATTTACAATGTTACAGAGTAATAATAATTAAGCCAAGCTGAACCTAGACAGACACATTCTCATGTTCCTATTCTTTGCTTTTACTGTTTGACCTCACCTCCTCCTCCCTTCAGCAACACCCTGACCCTCATGCAGTCCCATAGTTAAGCAGTTCAGGGATATGATCTAGTCAAAATTGAGTTGGAAGGCAAGGCAAGAAGTAGAAGAACTGCAATGAGCTAAACTGCCCCGAGTTGTTACTGAGGACTAATCGACTGATAAAGTGAACATATTTTTTGTAGTCTTGGTCCACCCGCCAAGGAGGAAGCTCTTTCCAAGCAAATTCAGCTGGCAGCTTGACATCAGAATCAAAGCAGAAGACAGGTTCAAAACCAATTGGAGACTACACTTGCCCAATTATTAGCAATGAACTGTCCGAGGTCAGGGCAGAGGTACATCAGTAAAACAAAGCAATTCTGTTCCCTGTTCCACAGGGATCTAGCGGCTCATCTTCAAGAGTTGTCAATCCAGCACTTTTCATCAGTGCTGACTTCACAGATCATTTAAACAAATATGACTAATCCTACTCCCAAAGGAAATGCACTGATCTATCTTGCTACCAGCAATACCAATCGGGCCCAGATGTATGGGAGATAACAAGCCATCTCAATGTGAATCATCCAGCACTTATAAAATAGACAGGAATTTCAAAGACTACAAGAGTAAACAAAGTTGAGACTAGTATTACACAGGCATCAAAAATTATGCCATGAAGTATACTTCTAATGTAGAGACATTAAAGATTCACAATTTAGGAACACATCTATTCTCTATGTTTACTGTGTGTTTTAACTACATGACAAATTTAGAGTCCTGTATATTTATACACAATGGACAAAGCTTGTTTAAATAAAATAAATAACTAAAAAACTATTTAATTTAATCCTCACATCACTAACAAACACCCCCAAAATTCAATTTCCCATGTAATAAAACTGTAGAACCTTTTTATTTCCACAAATGGTACATCTGAACTGTCTGGTAAAAAAAAACACTTCGCACGTTCCTCATACTCATTATTTTCAAAAAGAAAAGGCGGGTACAAATACATAACAATAAGGCACAGAAATGAACATGAAATAAGTGCTTTCTAGTCCTGGGAGCTGTACACTTTTTTGCCAAGGCTGCTCTCGAGAAAGCCCAGTCACCCAGATCTGCTTTGTGTTTCTAGTTCTTCCATTAATCCAGCCTACTTCAAAACACCTAAAAGTTTTAAGCAGACAGAGCCATTGCAAGACATCCATCCAGGCCATTAAATTGCTTAGAACTATAACAGTGCACCTCCAAAAAGTATACAGGGAGCCACCCTTGCCATTTCACTAAAACTAATCCTAAACAAATTCAAATACTGCTTCCCCACCTGACAGGAAAAGCATATTACCCTGAAAAGAGAAATTATATTTTCAGGCCTTCCAAACACTTCTAAATGAAGAAAGAAGAGCAAAACTAGCCTTAAGCTGCAAGGTTATACTCCAAGTTTGGTAGGGAATGAATTAATGAATGAATGAAGTTTTTTCACTATTCAAAGGAATGAGAACAGCCTGGATTAAAGCTAAAGGAAGGGTAGTTTCTCCTAAGCATTTCATTTAAATTTTGTTTGCAAACAAAATCTTTTTGTTTGTATCTAAGACAGGATATGATTACTCCACCCCCATTTCAAAATGGTATATTTGTAAAAATAAATTAGGAATATGTAATTTTTTCAATGCTCTAGTTTCTTAGCACCAATATTTTAATGATCATACTGTCCAATAAATTGGGTAGAGTGGTATGAAATGTTTCATTATTTTCCTACTGATCTTTGTATGCTATTTTTACTGTTGTCCAAAATGCAAATTCACATATATCCAAGACTGCATGCGCATTATTTAAAAGAAATAAAAAAGAAGGTAACTTTCAACTATTTATGCATAGTGGTGGTCTTAAAAATTACAGATGGTGTGTCAGATTTTTTTAGATTTCACAGTTAAAGACAAAAATTTTTAATTTTTAATTTAAAGAATAAGCACAAATATGCAGAAATGTCAAATCCATAAAATAAATGTTGCAGCCAGCACTAAGATGCACACAAATTCTATATAAGAATCTTTGCATACTCTTTTCACTTAAAGTCCTTATGACAGACATGCAACAAGAAAATATTGCAAAGGCATGATAGTAATTTAAAAATATTGCAGTCACTATATTTGAGCTTGAAAAAGCAGCCAGTAAGATTTTCAGTCCAAGAATAGAATTATTCTCAGGGTGAAACCAGTATGATTGCATGATTAGAGGTTTGCTTTTACTTGCATGCACTACTATAAACTTGCTCTAGATCCAGAGTAATGGGCATTTTATACCATTTCAGTTATTTGAATTTTACTGACAATTACTTTCATTTCTAAAACAATTTTCTTTAATCCATTATTTGTGATCAAGATAATGATTTTTCAGAATTCTAACATCTTAGCATCACACTGTATTGACCACCTTAGAAAACAGAGTGCCAGGTGTTTTTCCAGATGCATTTTATTTGTATTCCATAACTAAACCAAAGTATTCACAGTGCCACACACATACTAGACTCTGCTCACCAGTTCCAGGTAGAGCCTCCTTAGCGAATCACCAAGAAGGGCAGATACCATCTAGTAGATTGCAAAAGAAATACTCATGAATTACACTTTCATATTATCCTTGAAGAAGAATAGTAGTAAAGCATATTTATTCAGTGTTTTAAGACAGCTTCAAATGATCTGATGCAACAGACATTTTCTGCTGAAAAATAAAAAAGGATGAGATAATGTGTTTCAAGGTCAATCGAAGCAAGGGTGCATCAGGAAAAAAAAAGTGTTTAAACCACAGCAGATTTAACAGCTTAACCAATAAAGCTACTCTAGCCTTCAGTCAATGGAAATCAAAACAATGATTTCAAACTATTTTATTCAATCTGCAGGCAGGATTACTAGGTGATAAAGCTTTTTCCTTCTTTACTAAAGAAGTGAGTATTTCTCCTATTTTTAAGATTTCTTTCAGTAAATTATGCACTCCTTACAGGACTACAGCCACAAGGACACAGACATTCTTTAAAGTTCGTACCTTTCTGTTCCTGTATTTATTACCACAGAGCTCAAATATTGATGTATGCTCACTGGAAATCTGAAAATACAAGGAATTTTATTACATTTAGTAAAATTCATTTTTAAGTCTCCATCAAGCCCCTCCATGTATATAAATGGCACTTTTATTTTTCCTTCCTCAAATGATGCCTTTTGCTAACATAAGCAAAACAAATGTAGGTGACCTAAACTACAACAAATTACTACATTCAGATTCTTTATGAGCATTGAAGCTTTCCCTCAATAATCTGAAAAGTACTTAGGTGTAATTTTTAAAATCACAATCATTAGAAGTTTCTCTTTCTTTCCTATCCCATTCTCCCCCCCTCCCCATTCAGATATATACTGATTTTCTGAGGTCCATGAATTCTTTAAAATAATATTTCAGGTTTTAATAGCAATTAGCATATTAAATATCAGTGTACAAGGGGACTGTACAAAGCGATTCCATAGTAAATTAGTCTGAAAATTGTCCTAATTGTTATGCCAGATGATGTCCTCTACATTTTGTCTTGGGAGAAAAAGATCTTTCTGTCTAAATGCCATTATGTGTCATCCTAGCTGAGCCTCCTGCCTAGCGGGGACATTGAAGTTGTACAGCAGGAGCCGCTTCTCAGGCTTTAAGAACTACAGTAAATCTTCAAACAATTTATCCAAACAAAGGCCAGTGTGTGGAGAGGAAAATACACGGGAAGCAGATGAATAAGCAACATCAATTATGGGGGGGTTGACCTTTCTGCCCCACACCATGGCACAGATTTCACACCAAATCGGAGCAGATTGAAGTTGACATGCCTGGAGTGAAAACACTGGTCCTCACAATGTTGCAACTTCTACATTCACAGAGCTGCAGTAAGGAGAGGAGGAAGAAAATGAAGAGAAAGGGAGGGGTGTGTGAATGAAAAATCACATATAATGGGCCTGGGTTTATTTTACAGAGAACAAAATGGCTCAATTTGAGCACTTAGACTGTCAAAATTGGCTGGTGTGAGATACGAGAGGTTCATCCAAGGGGACACTTGTATCAGGTGCCTTCAGTGACAGAACCTAGAAAAAAGGATTGGGAGAATAAAGGCTGCTCTTAAAAACTTGTTAATGTTGTTAGAGTCCATATTATTTCACATTTAATATATATATATATACACAAAACAATTTTTTGTACATAGTCTCAGCAGCCAAGATTTACCTTCAGTTAAAATGAAAGTGACCAGTTTTTTTACAGTAGCAAAAAATAGTGTCTCATACAGCATTATTTTGCCCCAACAAAAATCCAAATAAGCCTACAGTTATACATACATTTGGAAAGATTCCTACGCCATCCCAGGAAAATATTGCCCTTACTTCCAAGGAAACGCCAGACTAAGTAATGTGAACTTTGAAACCACCTCAATTAAAATTCAGGTTTGGGCCTTTAGAATAGTCAAGTTAAAGATTTCTTTTTCTAGATTGGCCGTAGACAGATGATTATTAAATATTTATAAGTCTTTGAAAAGGATTGAGTGCTTTTGCTTTGTTTATTGTGTGGAGCTCCTCCTCCCCCTTTTTTCCCCCACTCCTTTTTTGAGAGATCTATGAGTGATCATTTTATTTGAATGCTTCACCAGTTGGTTCGTGCAAAGACAGATCAGTCAACCCTATGCAGGCCATTTCACGTCAATGGAATCTCTTAACACTGTTGCAATAGTAGCTTAAGGTTTAATATGCAATCAGATCAACAGCTTTTGTCTCATTCCACAGGACATTAATATACAAACTGCTACTATTTCATGATGATGGTAACTAAACACCACCAGTTCTGGTTCAGACTGAACAGATTAAAAATAGATAAACCCACAATAACATTTACATTGATCCTAACCTTAGACACCATCACTGAAAAATTCTCAACCAATTAATCTACCAGCAAATTTTGCTGCTTAACTGTGAAGTCTAGGTTTAAAGATCGACATTTGTGATGTCAGACATCAGAAATGTAAACATGTTTCTTAATACTGATAGCCTGCTGAATTTGATTTTTCAGCTTGGGCACAAGTTTCACCACTGTTAAGAAGAAAAGCTACCACCTTCTCCCCAGGTATCACATCTGTAACACTCTTTCCAAAACTACTCAGACTTTAGACTTTATTCCATCTGGATGAAAAAGAACTGTGAAGGAAAAGTCACAGCATATGGAAATATGACACTGTGCTTTCCCAGAAGTCTATGACTAATTTCAGAACCAGCCAATGAAATCCCGTATGACTGAAAGTTCTAGATTCTGTGCTGCCGCTAGGAAAACCCATATTTTCCTCCTAAATTAACATCTTTCCTAAAAGTACTTTCCTATTTTAAACATATCACATAGTCCAACAAAAGGATTAATTGAGAGCATATTAGTACACCTGGGAGCTTTACACTCCTGAACAACGCTGCTACAGAGTTGAGACAGACATTTCCATAAACTTTAACAGACTATCAAGCTGGCAATACACATCTCATGATTTCTAAATACAACTATATTGCAAATTATTTGATTACATTCCACAACAGCTGATCCCTTGAACTTCTCAAGAACTGTTGTTCAACTCTGCAAGCACAGAATGAAGCAATACCCTTCGAGTGAGACTGACCAAAGAGCATCCCCAGCATAGGTGTCAGAGGTGATCTGGAAAGGACCATAACTAGAATTTACAGTGGTTTCAGCTACAAGAGAAACAAATTTAAAATTCTGAGCACATAAACAAAATTCATATCAGTGTTCTGATCTCTGACTGGTTTCCTTTAGACAAACAAAGCCGCATCTTCTTTAAGACTGTGTTTTTTGATTTTGGTTGTAGGCAGTTTTTTTGGAGGGTAAAAACTATCTGAGGGAGAGGTTTTCATCTACTTTACGTCAGCTGCTGAAACTATATTCTCTCTTTGCCTTTGAGCATAGTTAGGTAAGAGTCTGATTACTCTACTTGTTATGAGTCTTGGAAAGGAGGACTCTGAGTAATTCTTCACAACATGTCTGCATCACTTTTGCTCCTTTCCTATCAATTCAACACACTGTGGCAGCAGGTCTGCTGGTTGGCTGATGTATTTAAACCACCCAAGTTTGCTGAAGTCTGCCATGGCGAAAAGCATCTCAAAACACATTGGAGCTCTCCAGCCCTTGCAAGAATACCATGAACCAAAGAGCTTAAGCCTCAAATTTTAACTTATAGGCCAAAGTCACCAGATCAGCCTTTCACAGTTACAATGTAAACGGGACAAGACTAATCATCGGGAAAGACAAATTAAGGCAGACACCCTGCGCAAGATCAATCCCTGTCAGCCAGCCATCCAGCCAAAGGCACATTTGACAGTAGCTCTAAGAAATCCTCTGGAAAAAACGCTGATGAGTGCTCACTGGCAAAAATGAAACTCAGGGAAAACAACGAAGAAAGGAAGACCTGAGTACTCAATCAAACACTCAGAAATAGCTAATTCTCTTGTGAAGCCTGTTGCCTAATCTACCTCTAATAAAAGCATAATATTTTAAGAGCAAAAATTACTAGAATTGCTACATCTGTCATACCCCTAAAAAAAGGTAAGAAAATACTGGCATGCAGAGCAGACAGAACTCAGAGCCAGATCACAGGGTTCAAGTGAAAACTTTCGAAGCAGGAAAGCAGCTACCACAAACATGTAACGTTGTTCAAACCTTTGGCCTCTAATATTGTTCTATGTGACTTGATCAGATATAACTGGAGAGTTGGGGGTTAGTTTTTGTTTCATGCAGAGTTTATGCCCTTTACTTTTCCCATTACACCAGACTGTGCTAGGAAAAATGAAAGGGTTCTGCATAGCCTGTGTGAATTACTCCTCTATCAGTTCTATAAATAAAATAGGGCCAAGGAGACCATTTTAGATAGATGGTGTACCAGTATATTCATATAAATACATATACAGACAATATACATACACAAGTACATGTTCATTTGTGCATGCATATATTAATATTTGCCTTACACAGAGCAGCTACATAGGTTTGGCAAACCAGACACTTTTAGCAACATCTACAGTCCATTATTTTAAAAGTTACTAGTTATTTGACAGAACTAATACTTATGCAAGGCATAGTAGTAGAAACTGTCTTCATTTCTAAGATTTCACACATTCCCTAATTAATTCAAGGGGACTTACAGTTTTAGATAACATTCTTCCTTTTATCACCTGCCATCTAGCAGTTGGTATAATGTCAACACTTACATTTTTTTTTCCAACTGAAATCATTTTTAAAACATTTTTATCCTAAAATGTTCTCCTCGATTTTTCAAAAATTATCTTAAAGATAAGAGATTTCTTTCCATTTCAGTCCCACAACAACGAGAATGTCAGCACAGCTTTTTTGACAGACAAATTATTGAATCAAAGAAAGAATATGCCATTAAGCCCACAGGTTAGGAAGTGTCAGGAATGGTTTAAAGAGATATCCCATTTATCTTCAAAACATGCACGGAATGTCACTAATGTGTGTTTATCATGTATAATCAGACAAAGAAAATATCGAAATAAAGTACTCCTGCATACAATAGAAGTCTCCTTCCATCTCTCAAGATATCAGTGCTATTCAAATAGAATAATAATGATGAAACCTCCTTTCTTGAAAATGGAAATCAAGTGAAATGTAGATAGAAATGATTTTTTTGTAGTTGATGTACGTTTCTAAAGTGCATTAACAGGAAATCCAGAACTTTTTAGGTCAATTATATTGTCAGTATTGTCAATGCCACTGAAATGAATACCTAAGCAGTGCATATTCTTGCTGGAACAGGGTTAGAGAAGAAATCCTGTATTCAATTACTTGGAGAACAGGAGCTGCAGGCACATTCTTAAATGCTTGCTTTGTTTCAATCTTATTTTTATTTTTAATAAGTCTAAAGGCATCCAAGAAACATACAATTATACATGTTTTAAAATCCACAGTCTCCAATGTTTTCCTTTATAATTTTTGTTTTTCTTATGGCATACATTTTTTAAAACTTATTTTTGGTAGCCAAGTGCATCACAAAACACTATGTCACAGCTTTCATAATCAATTTTCCAAGACATGATGTGACAGGTACACAGAGTTAACTAATATATAGGCTCAGTATAAGAATAGTAGGCAAAGATTTTTTAAACATCTGAGAAGTATTCAAAATAAAAATGGTGATGACATATTGATGGGACAGGAGGTTTTGCCAGGTGAGATGAATAAATGCATCAGGTGTACCCTTTGGAACATGCTATTATTCTTATGAACAAAAATTTTAAGCAAAAGTATTCCTGCAGATTTGCAAGCTACAATCCCAGCAGGAGACAAAACAGGCAACTGATCATTCTCAATGCTGTATTTGTGAACAATTTTTTTTAATGTGAAATTTTAAGAGGCCATATAGAAGGCAAAGTGTTTTATGAGAGTGTCAGAAAATAGAAGGAGTTGGTTATGTAAAACATCACAAACTGAAAAAAACCCAAACACTTGGCATCTTCCACATACAGAAAAAAAAGTCTTGTAAGAAATCCAAAAACCAGGAGAAAAGAGGCCTCTAAAAAGACTCACAATACTCTTGTGCCACCCTCCCACCATTACCTTACGGCCTTTCTCTCAGTCCATTTATTTAAGGAGCCGCACACAGCTCAGCAGCGTCACTCACTGACCAGCAATATCTGCCACAACAGGGCTCTCTCTCAAGTCAGGGTCTCTGTGCTTTCTACTGAGCTGTGTGATCAACAAAGCCCCGATAAGAAGCACACTCTTTAGCTGTACAGCAGTATTTCTACTCCCCCTTGACAAATGCCCCAATATCCAGATTATCAGCTGTCATACAATTAAAAGTGCATGCATGTCACAGTCACTTACACGATCTCAAGGTCTAGCGTCTTCTCTATCATGTACAAATATCATTCAAAGAACGGAAAACCCTGAATCAGAAAGGATGTTCCCTAGAAGATAAAGAGGAGATTTAGAGGGAGAGAAAGCCTGTCTAAAAGAGTAACAACAGAAAGAGCAATCAAAACTTATGAGAATGACAGTAAAAGAACTCAGCAAGTAAGAGACAGCAAGAGATGAAGACAAAGCAAAGGTGGACAAGGAGAGAGAGCACAATAAAGCTCTATTAAGATGTGTTTCATACTGTCTGCTGGGGTTTACACCTTGAAGAAGGCACTTGCCACAGATGTATTTTTATGCCTTGAGAAGTTATAACACTGCACTTCAGCAAGAATTCAGCGAGAAACCCCCAGATGCCTTCTCTTACAACTGCCACATGTTTACCTAGGTATTTAGGCACATTTTGGAATAGTATTCAGTTTCTGTTACTAGGACTACTAATTAAGGATTTTAAAAAATTTTTTAAGTCAACCACTTTTCCCTCTTTTCCAGCTTAGATCATTAAGTGAAAGGAAAAATAGCACAAGAGATAAAAGGAGTGATCATGTAAAAGTTTGTGTGTGTTTGGGAGGAACTTGCAGTAATATTGCCAGGCTGGGTTATTTCTCAAATGAGGATTTTAAATGGTTGCTAATATAATCCCATTTTTTTCCAGATACAATGCTGAAAATTCCTTTGGTCAAGACCTGGTAAAAATGCTCTTTTAGAGAGCTCAAAAATTACCCTGTTTTCCCAAGACTTAAAAGACTGAATTATTTTCCTCTCGGAACCATACGAAAAGTAATCACGCTAAAGAAAAAAAAACCCACTTAATGTATTCTTGTGCATTCTAGGACATATTTATACTCTGCACATGCACACACACTGGTAATACATGGGGAGGTTGATTCTTTAAAAGCTGTAATTAATTCTTGATAGCCAGAGACTGTTGGGGGGGTAGGCAATGGTGCACGGAAAGGTTGGGGGTTTTGTTCAATGACAAAAATTGTTTTCCCTGTATTCTAAATCATGTTATATTTGTTTTTTATCTCATTCCCTTGCAAGATACAAAACCTATTTATTTTCTAAAACATAAATATTTTTCAATACAGTAATCATTGTGAGCATAAATATAGATGGAGTGGCTTGCAAAACTAAGTTCAAAATAGCCATAAAATTATGCACTGCTGTTTCTGATATTCTGACATGTTTAGGTCAAGTTTTAATATGTGGACCTGTGAAAAACTAACACAATTCCTGGCCTTATATATGAATGTCTTCACCGAACAATGAATGTGCACATATAGGTCTGTATTAACGAGACAATGATTCTAAAAATTTGCCCAAGGTGGAGTGTTCCAAAAATGACGGATGTTCAGCCTCTGTTACCCTTCCGTGTTTTCTTTACCAAGAGTACCAGTCAGAAATGGCAGGTGGTCTCTGGACATGCACACTGACATGCTCAAATGCAGGCCAGAACACTTAAATAAGGAGTAACTTCCACCAAATATTTAAAGTTTTAACTACACCAAAATCTACAATATTAAAATTTCTAATGTACACTTGGCATTACTCACTAGCCCCTATTTTCTCGACAGAAACTTCCTGTTATATTATATATATATAAAAATAATCTGTATCTAAGAGTTTATAAGAATTATTTCCCCAACATTATCAATTAATTCCAGTCCCAACAAGATCAAACTATATTAAGTTCACAAACAAGACTTTGCCCAAACACCTCATTATGAATTTCAAAATTTCCATTTCACTCAAAATCTCAAGATGTAAGTTTTGAATTGAAAGCAGCTCTTCCCAAAGGTCACTCTTTCACTTCACAGTTTCCTGTGAAAAAATTGTTCAATATCTAAGCAATCTGTGGGCCCATGCAATATACCAAAGGAGGTGATGCTTCCCCCTATGATGCAAGAGAAACTCCTGCTATAGGAGGTTCTGCTGTAATTACTCACTGGCCCCAGTTTCTGCAAAACAGAGATGCAGATGAACATCCTACCTCCTGGAAAGTTGCAGGTTAAAAATAAAATACACGTATATATGGTTAAAAAAATTTAATACAGTAGAAAAGTAAATAAAAAATAAATCAAAAGAACAGCATAAAACAGCATTCAACTCTTTGCCTCTTGAAAATTTAAATGAATACTCCTTGAGAGCAAACTACAAAATGCTAACCTTGAAGTGTTGAGTGGCAGAAAGAATTATGGGTTATTGTACTGTCAAAATGCCAGACAGCTGTATGTTGAGTTACCGTGTTATTTAGACAATCAGAAACTTGGAAGCTAATGTGACATATTTTTTTCAGTGTGAAAGCTCCTGACATGCGTCATGATAATTTCTAAAGGGACAAAATGTTATATAAAAAACATAGTGCCTTTATGAAACTGCCTAACAGGTACAACACTGTTGCAAGTAGGATTCACACAGAACACTATAGATAAGCAGGATTGATTCAGGACATTACTAAAATTGCTATTACATCATTCTGTTGTTCATTTGTTCCACACATTTTATCATTGCCATACTTGAAGATACTCTCATGTATAGAGTCTAGAATTACCTAACCATTTATTTTATGTCTTTCTGCTTAAACATGTTTCTAATTTTACCACCAAAGAGTCCCTTTAAACCATTATTTGAAAATTTCCTGAAGAGAAAATAGGCTGTGTTACCTACTTTGAGACTTGCAAAACCCACATCCTTCATGAACTGACACGGCTCAGAAGATTCCAGAGCTTTCACGATTCATCTCCCTCATTTCACAAGACCCAATAGTTTCTGTACCTAAGATTAGCTCAGTCTTAAACACCAGAATATTAAATGTTGATATCCTAGCACAAGGTTAGATTAGTCTAATATTAATGGGTTAAAACAGCTTTGGGATCATCCCTCTCAGTTCATACAGTTTCCCACATTGTCTTAAACAACATTAAGGAATTGCTTCAGCATAGACTAGACAGAAGTTAAGATCTCCCATACATTTTAATTTGGTTCAGACACTGAAACAAGTTACCTCACCATTTCTGAGCACCCTTTTATCAGCCACAGATTTTCTTATCATTCATGTAACCTTATCCACCCCATACCAAACTGCTTAATGTAGTCACCCTTCATGAAGACACTTATCAGTAGCAAATGTCTCTGCTTAACTGAACTGTTAGAAAGACAGAGCTCTGTATTCTTTTCTAGACAAAATAATAGTTTGCAAGCTATCTTCTTATTTGCGCCCATTCTAACATAAAGCTATCATAATCTCTTCTTGCTCCATTTCTGAGTTTTTTCAGGTCTCCTACCATTTATCAGCACTGTTGTGTGAAGTCTTTCCTGTTCCATAACACCCCTTTTGAAAAGCAAAAAGCAAACAATTTATCTTATAATATTGTTTAATGTAAACTCATTCGTGTAGAAGCATAGGACATGACTGAACCCACTGCTGTGTGGAGACCTTCCAAATCTCTGAGAAGAGCCCAGGGCCACGAGAGACAATAAGCTGTTCCTGAGTTACACAAAACACTGAAAGGATAGTAAGATGACTGGGTGTATATTGGGGAGTAAGGAAACGATCTTTTACAGAGGTAAGGCTGATAAGGCTTATTAGACAAGGCTGATAAACTAAAAGAGTGTAGAGAAGACTAACAAATTTAGAACAGTATGTAGCATCTCATACCAGAACTCAAGGAAATCAAAGCGTTTCAACACTAGTACAAGAAATGAAAGGCATGACTTGAAAACAGCCAGGTTCACAAATGAACATATGCAAGAAATTTCAGTAATGGGGCCTGCAATCCAACAGACAGTGTAACAAGACTGAATACTTAGAGACTGAAGCTATCCAACTCCAGATTGGGAATAAGAAGCATGCTCTTACCAGGACAGAGTCTGCAGCTCTCTTCTGCTGAGGATTTTTCATTTGGTTTGTTTTGGTTTAGTTGTTCAAATCAAGACAAAAGCCATACTGTATTTTACATGAGAATCAATTCTGGAATTAGTCATATAATAAGCTATACTCAAGGTCAAACTTTTATTACAAATATCACGTACATTTACTAATCTAGATAATGTGACAAAATTCAATATATCTTTATAGGTGAGGCCACTCCACCAAAAAGTACTAGTAGTCTTTTTTTTCACTTCATTCCTTCTGCAGATTCAAATCTTTCACATGGGACAAAACTCAGGTACATCTCCGTAACTGGACAGTTATTTTTGAACTGTAAGATGCATGAACAGTAAAATTTCTTTCAAACGAATGTGAATTATTTTCATCAACAATGCATTTCATGTGCTGTCATTGCTTACACACCTATCCTAAAAATACTTGATAAAGTGTCATTACTAACCTAAAAATATCATCAGCAACAAATTTCATTAGCTTTTTGCTTACCTGCACTGGTACAGAGCTACAGAACCGTGAGTTATCCCACATCCAGTCTTTCAGAACAGAGAAAATCAGCCATTCATTTCAAACTTCTGCTTTATGGGATTTTGCCAAATTTTGATCATGTTAAATTATGGCTATAACACAGTTAATACTTGGGAAAGGGGAGTTAGCAGCCTCTTATTAAAGACCTCTGCCAATATAAAACATTCACACAGGAACTGTAAACAACAAACCAACAGCCATTTTCAACAGCGATCAAAAATTGAACAACATGATTATACAGATTCTAGGCCTGAAACAGGTGCTTTTCAGATCACTTATTCAGCTGGTAGGAGAATTTTATCAGAATATGCAGTACCTTGCAGCCCATTGTTCTCTTTCTATATATACACATTGAGAGAACATTTATGACAGTAATGCATTAGACATTTGTATTAGAAATGTTTTTGGTCTTTTGTCATCCCACTTGAAAAGAGCAAAATCTTCAGCATTTATAGTGCAAGGTTAAAGAACTTATTAAGCAGCGATATTCATATTTCACAGCTTTTACTGAACTACCAACATAATGCTTCACCTGATTGTCTCTCAGTGCAATATGATATAATGTCACTCCTATCTCACCTGCATCCCATGGCCAGCAGACAAAATATTTTTGATGCTGATTTTCTGATTGATACCAGAACAGAAATATCTGCTTACTGTTTAAGCTCACAGTACTTTAAGAAAAATATTTTAGCCCACTTTTAAATTTTAAATTAGAGAAAAAAAACATTTTAATTTCTGTTCATCAGCTCACTGGACAGAAACTCAAGTTTCTCTCATACTTTAAAGTAAAGCAGAGAACAAATAGTGGAAGCAGTGAAAGGAATATGCTATATTAACAGCACCAATATGTTCCTTTTGTAGCAAGAGGAAAATTGTTTCTCATATATATTGAAATGTATTTGCAATATTAAAAACTGTTTAAGTAAGACAGGTATTGCAGACATGAGATCAAAACTTAACTTACTCTGCATAGCTACTTTATTTTACAGCTTAAACCTGACTTCCAGCAAAAACATCACCATCAAAGGGATAATGTAGCGTCAAAGTGAACCAAGTGGAGGGTGTTTATTGGCTTTACTAGAATTTTGTACTCTGAATCTGAATTCACAAATGTGCAAACTTCACGAAGACTACAATTTTATCACTAACAATCTCATTACAAGCAAGGCCCATTCAGCAAATATAAAATAAATAAATACAAACAATAGAAGGAAAAGTGCTACATATTGACTTCCGTGCCATACAAATACACCGGAGTTATATGCAAAAAAACTCCGGTAACAAAAACGAGCAACTTAGAACAACACAGAGTCAACAGTGATGAAAAAAGGCTGGCTCTGCATAAGGGTTGGAAACATCAAGGTTTGACTCATTAAAAATATTTCCTTGCATTGGATTCTTGTTAAGACAAGTCATATCAAAGACATACATATAGTTTTAGTATTTCAAATAAAATATGAGGTAGAATTTGCACAATTTCTTTCCTTAGATGTGTTTAATTTTAGGAAAAGACATTAAGGATGATATTTCTCGTATCACAGTCGACTAAACCAAAGCAAATGAGAATGTAACAACAAAATTGTATTACTCTGATACTTCCAGAGAGTAAATACCTTACCTGGGGTACCTAACGAACAGGAAGGCAGGAAGAGGGGGGCAGGAGAGAAAAGAGAAAGAAAGCTATACTCCACCTAGTCCTAGATGTGTATTTAATCAGACAAAAATCTATCAGTTATTAAACTGTAAAACCAGTGTTCAGTTCTTCACACTTTTTTTTTTTTTAATGCTGCAGCCAGATATCCAAACTCCACAATGTCTCAGAAGGACTGCAACAAAAATGGCAGCAAAAGTTTGAAAACTGGGGACTACATGGACTAAAGCTCATTAATCTCTCTGAGCAAAGAGGCAGACATCTCCATATTGAAAGCTTGCCTGGATCTTCTTTAACCCTAAACATATGCTTCATGTCAATGAGATACAAGGAGGAAGCCCATACCTTATCAGCATTTATATCCGGTAGTTTTGTACCCCAAGAACTATTGGATATTGGACTACCATAAAAATGGTATTGAGAGCTGAGTCTTATCTGAGTTAAAGCTAACATTTCTGCTAAAAGACATTTCAATTATGCCAGATCAGTTGAGGATTTTAAATGAGGAATGTCTCCTCTTCTTTCTTTTTTCCAGCTTATTAATTTTTATTTTTATTTGACAGTTAACCTAATGCTAAGATAATACTGTGTAACTTTAATGCTTAAAATTGATATATAGCCATAGGGCACACTTTGTGATGGATAGGCTTATATGAAGAACCATGGAATCTGATTACTATTTTTCATACTTAGCATTGATGATGAATATTTTCAACATTAACATTTCATGGAATAAAACACTATTAAAAAGAAAGTTATAAAAATAGAGAAATACCATTACCTTTAAAGCACTACTTTTGCATGTTCCATATAGCGTGAAAAGTTCAGCCAAATGAACAAAAGCTGTAGTGCTATTTACATTACACAGAATTGCTCCCATCATCTCTTGGTTTATAAACTCTACAACATTCATCCACTCGGCTTCACGCAGCTATCTCTGTCCTTCCCCAGTTTAACATCAATTACATACACCTCAACTGCTCACTGCTTGATTTTTTTTGTACAATGCTCATACAAATAGGACGTCTTTCAGATGTACTAACGCCTCTCTCTCACCCAGTCCCTGCAAATCACTGAAGACATACTGTAAGTATCGTTATGGACTTCCCTGGTTTTGTACTCTTCCACTGTTGACCACTGTCAGAGACAGAGTATTGAGCTGTATGGGCCTTTGTTTTGAACCCAGTATTGTCATTATGTTCTATATTATAATCTTAAAAGAACAACATGCTATCTATGCAAATGCAAGCCCAAGGCTCCACGTGTTTCCCTCAAGGAAAGCAAAAACATGGGGTTTACACAGCACAAGAGAATATAAATTCCTCCTGCACTACACCAGGGAAGCTAGAACAAAATGAGACCCTCATGATCAAAACCAAATCATAGAAGAGTTGCATTTCCCAGCATTAGTTTCAGCTTTTGGGCGTTCAGACTTGACATAGAAGGTGCATTTTGGACCTGCTCTGGCACACCATGTGAGCCCAATCCTGTGGCAGGAACTCACTGCAGGATGCAGAATCATATCAGCTTCCTACAGAAAACCAGAGTCCCTGACAATGCACCCAATATGTGGTTCATTGAATCGGGTTATTTATTCTTTATCATCTACACAAATATTCTTAATCCTTTCCTTTCATACATAAAGTCCTTATTTCTAACTTATTGCTATAAATAAAAAGCTGGTAAGACAATATTTTACAGACAATTGTTCTTACAGCAAAAGACACTTAACCTTAAGAATGAGCCTTCTTGTTTCTACGCTCATTTCATTATAAAGGGGTTTACCATAAATACTAGAATTTGAATTCCACCCAAGTAATACATCAAGGGATACTAAACCATTAATAATTCCTGTACTTTTTCATAAATGAGCAAAGTCCAATAAATAAACGGGAGCTGTTACATGCCAGAGCAGGGTTAACAAGCATCAAGGAGATTTCAAAGACAAACTGCAGGCAGGGGCTGCCAGAAGGTAAGATTCATAATGATGCCACGAATTCTGGGGACCCATTTTTTACTGTCCACTATGGCAAGTATCTAAAATTAAATGCTAAGTAGAAATTTGTCCTGAGCTCTGACACATAGTAGTTTAGGTAAACAATCTCTAAAATTAAAAGCAGATTCTTGATAATAAATTCCAACATGTATATCTTTATAACAGACAACCTTCCCTTATAAATCAAAAGTTGTTCTTTCTTCACAGAAACCTTTCCAAACTAGATCAGATGACTCACCTGAAATATTTCATCCACCTCCCCTCTTCTGTGAATACAAATAATAAATGCCCAGTTATTAGGGTGACAAAGAGGAAATTTAAATATTAAGTGAGAATGAAAACAAGCATGATACTAAGAAAAGGAAGACTCACCCAAGAGAAGCTGTCCTGGATTTTCTACTATCTCAATGAAAAAACCTATCCAAACAATAAATGTGGAATTTTTAAAAAATAAATTAGTCTTGGTGCTACCATTTGATATATGAAAATCTTCCTCATCAGTCATCTAATTCCGCTTCCTTCAGAAAAGAGAACTTTTCTTTCTTCCTCTTTAAATACTTACTAGCTGGCTACATTTACTACCTTTTGGTTTAATCAACTGATTAAATGCAAGCTACAAAATCTTCTAAATAAGCTACATGCACCACCAATCCGAGTAGACATCCAGGACACTTTTTTTTTTTTCTCTTTTAAACTCCTGTATTTGTTACTTCTACCTAATACATTATGTGAGATACATAAAAACTGACCTAAAGAGACAGAGTAGTGCTTTTGGATATACTGTATTTCAATCCTCAGCTCTTGGAAAGCACCATCACTATCCTGAAAAATCAGAGGGTTTTACTGAAGAGAAGCAGTCTCTTCTCTGTTAGCACATCATGCGCATTCTCTGTCTCCTGGACCAACAGCTGGCTCCTTTTGTGGTGCCCTCTGCTTCCTCCTCACTCAAAAGGGTTGGCTCTGGCCATGGTACCGACTTACAAAATCAAAGTCAAACCAAAGATGCTCTTGATTCAATCAGAACAGAAAAACTGTCAAGATAAAACTTTGCTTGGCCTCAAGACTTTATCCCGATACCAGATAATACAACTGCTGATCAGGTCGCTCCTGAAATCTATGTCCATTTCTGTTGCTCTCAGCAGAAGTCGATACTACGCACATGGTTACCTGAGTCATACAATGTTGCTACCTGTTTGAAGAAAACTTTCTAAGAGACAAGGGAATAAACAACTTCTACTACTGAATCAGAAAATTTTTATTTTTTTTCTTCTGTGCACATTCAGTTCTGAGATTGCTGAGATACAATCCCAAGAGTGGTAGTCAAATAAAATGATCAGAGCAACTAGTCTGGTCTCCCAACAGCAAGAAGACCTGCATGTCAAGAAGGGCAAGGGAGAAATAAGACTACAAATCTTAGTGACCTAATGACAAAATGCAAATCCCAAAGGAATTGTGCTCTGAACCACCTGGTATGTACAGCACACTGTATTTCTGTAATACCAATTAGTGGACTTCCGAGTAACACTATGGTATCTGAAATATTTGTAGCCTTCCTTTCTACACTGTCTTTGTAAAGGCTAAGAAAATTTTTAAAAAATTAAATAAGGAACAGCATTCAGTGTTCTTCATTTTAAAACCACAGTTTATCAATAAAGCTGGCCAAAAAATGTGTTATTCAGAGTCAATGTGACAAAATAAAATGATAGCTGAAAGAATTTTTTCCATCTAACCTTAGCTTAGAGTAGTTGGAGAGCTAAAACTATATTTTATCTGGAAATTATATTCACAAGTAATGACAAATACAACTGAACATGAAGAACAATCTTTTCTCCTGCTTCTTAACAGATAATGACTTCGAGGTCATTCCATTAGCGATCACTGCAGCTTTTAAATGAAACACATATAACCCTCATCCAATTAATGAAAGTATCTTACATTTCTTATACATGCTGATATTGAATGAATGTTTAAACATTGGTCACTCACCACTGCATGCCCTGTAAGTCATAATCAGAGCAGCACAATAACATTAGTGACAAGGTTGGTGGAGAGCAGGGGAAGAAGTAAGGTGCCTTAGCATCTGTAACTTTATATATGCTTGCATTTATAACATGAAATTATGCGTACAGTTGGAGGAGTGTTCTTACAGATTTTTTCCCCCCATATTTAGTAACCTGACCAATACTAGCTTCAGACAAAACAGTGGTTTCATCTCACATCTCTAGTTGCCCCATACTTTCATTTTTTTTTCTCTTTCCTGGCAAAAATCCCATGGTATTTCATGCATTCTTTCATTTCTTTGTTTTATGACTGGTTTTTTTTTTCTGTGCTCAACCTTTTCCAGTCTATAACTACCTCTTCTGTATAAATTGAGAAGATGCCAAAAAAATAGAAAAGCTTTCCAAAGACATCTATGTGAGGAGCCTTAAAAACCCCAGATTCTGGACAAGAGGCATGAAATGAGACAACCTCAGCAGGGGTGGACAGGGTTGGCCTTCCCTTTGCAGTTGGAAATGTCTAAGATATGTAACTTAGCTTAAAACTCAGTAAAAAACCTGATGTTTTAACTTAGTTTTGTATCTTTACATTTGGAATAGATGCTCAGAACTAGGGTCACCATTATTTTCCACGCATTGCAATCTGTAGAAATCTAACATCACATGTTGTTAACTGGCTATGCATTAGGCCATACCTTCCTAAATCTCTTTGGAAATGAATATTTATGGAACTTGACATCTCCAAAGACTGTCTCTGTAACCTTACTGAATGTATTTTGGTGTCCTACTGACAGCAGGTGTCAAGGAAGCTCTTAGTGTCCCATTCTTCTCACTTCAATATATGTATTTTAAAACCTAACTTTAAATTCAGCTTCTCTTTTGCAGCTCTACCAGTGAACAAGCAAGCCCAGGCATCTTGTTCCCACTGAAGCTATTTTAACTCAGATCTCCTCACTCACAAAGACTCTACTGAAGTTTCAGCAATATTACTATTTTTTATTGCAAATACCTATTTCAGTGAAAACAGTGGTCAATAAATGATGCTTCACGAAGCATACAAAGCTCAGTTCTCAGATCTCTCATTGAAGTGATGCCTGCTGAATTAACAGGAAGAGTTTTGTTCAGTGGCAAAACCAAAATTTATGCTTCCCAATGTACAAAATAAAGCAATGCTCTTCCTGCAGGAAAGATGCTAATGCCTTCTTTCTCTCTGTGTCCCTCAAGCAGAAACGCAGATGTCAAGACAGTGACAAATGAAAGTACTTGTTAAAGCAGCAGGACCATCAGGTTCTCTCCACCTCACTGCAAGTGGGATAGGCCTTGTGAAGTATGAACAGGACCTACATCTCTCTCTTTTCCTTCACTCCGTGAGTGAAGCCTCCACTGCCAAGGCAGTTCAGCGTAGCAGGGCTCTCTGACTCTTCTCGCTGCTTCACACCTGTTGCTTTAGATCCAGAAGTTACCGGAATATTTCAACATCTGCCTACGGAACTGAATATAACGGTTTCAGAATAACATATGTGATGCGTGCAGCTCTACATCAAGCATGAAAATCATCTAACCAACCACTGAGAGCCTTTAAAAAAATAATAGTAGGAATGGTAAGCATGCACACTCTCATTGCCTGACACAGCATGTGCTTGCAGAGAACTGATCTCTTGACAGCAGCTCAACACTAATCAATGTAGGAAACACATTAAATTGAGACATAACCATTTTCTCTACCATATTTAAGCATTTTTCTTTTACTGTTGACCCTTTAGTAGCATATATGGAGTCTCCAAACAATCGCTTCTTATTCGAAGCACTAAAGAGATTGTATTATACAAATGAGAACAAAGATACAAGGTTTAAAATAGAAACAGAAAACATATCATAAACCAAAATAAACCAAGGCATTGATAAAGCTGCCACATTTTCCAGCATCACTGTTAATTAATGTTAGCATGTAAACAAACTATTTACAGGCTAAAATATTGATAAAAATTGAGAATGAGGAGTTATGAAGAATTTTATATAACTAATTTACTTGTATAGAGACATGAAAAATACTGCACTGCTATCAAATTGAAGAGTTTGCTGAAATTTATTATGATTTATATATATTTAAGTTTTTCAAGATTAAAGCATTAAGAGCAAAACGTATCAGCCAACTCTGTAATGATATACTTGAAAATAGCATTTTTGGAAAATGCCAATTTCCAAACAAATTCTTACTAAGAAGACAGGTGCATCCCTAGTTTTAAAAGTAATCATTATTGAAGGTCGTCTTTGTAACAAGGAGATTTTTTTTCCTCTTTAAGATTCATTAGAGATACTTTGCAAATGACACGATAGAAGAGAGTTTTAAATTGCACCTCATATATTTATTTGGAGGGGTAGAAAGAAACCTTTTTATTTTTAAAATAAACTATGGTTTCAGTACAGACACCACACGCCTGTCTATAAACCATTTTCAAATTTAAGGTGTATAGGGAAATACTAATTTTAATTCTGGAAAAAAAATATGAACTTTTCAGTTCAAAAGCAAGACCCTGATAGCCATCTAAGGAGGCAGCACGGAGGGCTGAATTTCCTTCCGGCAAGTTTCCTCTGAACAAACAGACACAGACAAACAGAAACACTGTAAATGGGCTCCTAGGTAAAATTCAGGCTGCCCACAAATTTTTCTTAAGCAAAGCCATTACAGAATTTAAGTCAACAAACCCGTCATAAAGCCATGGATGTTCTAAACTTCTAATTATTAGAGCAATTCTCTATTGCTTCAAAGAGAGCAGTCACCTTTATGCAGTTAAACATGTATATGACTGCGAGATAGAAGCAGAGGAGAATTCTAAATGGCATATATTTTTTATTTTTAAAAGTGTTGCTGGTTATAACTAGATTTTCAGTGAAACATACAGTCTGAGCCAAATACTTGAAGTTTTATACACAGAAAATAGTTTTAGAAGTGTTTTATGCAGTAAGATTCAATTTAGCTCTGATACATTAATTTTGAGTAAAGAAGTGGTTTTTCACCTTCTGATCACCCTAAAAATAATACAGACTACACTAGCTGTTTCATTAAAAGCAGCTAGCAAATACAAGCAAATTTTTATCTATCTATTAGATTTCTTTTATAACAATGGCATGCTGTGTCTGTGAAAATCAAAGCAAAATTCTGTCTACTACCTTTGATTTTTCATTCATGTATTTATTGCTTTGGAAATGCAGTAGGTACCAAACTGCACATTGCTACAGTTCTACAGAGCACATGAACAATGCTGCTTCATTTTCAATAGAAAAGAGTGATTTAATAACATGAAAGCAAATGAACCCACATTAGTATAAACTGCGGCACAATGTAAAAGACATTCCCCTTTGAATATTAATGATGCAAGTCTAAAGAAATATATACTAAAGAAATTGATTCAGTGGTCATTCACTTGTAACAAATACAGTTTTAGTTATAGTTCTAAAGTGTCATATCAATCAAAATTCACACAGGCTGCTTTTCAAGAAAATACTATTGAAAAACCTGAAATATTCTCATTTCCTAGTTATGAAATGATTGGTATATGATTGCACATACCATTTCAATAAACACAGTGTTCCAGGAACAACTTCCAGTAAAATTTGGAGCTACCAGACCAACATGTTTTTCCCAATTATTTTCCAGCTTACACTCCTGGGCAATCAGTAACACTTGAGATTAATAACCCACGGATGTCCATGGGGCAGACAGCCCCAGATGGTGTGAAGCTGCCTGAATGGAGAAGCATTGGCTGGGCAACTGGGACACAGAGCCAGAGGCCAGGCTTCTACTGCTGTGGTTAAATGATTAATAAATGATCTTTGGCAAGGTATTTTAATGCTTACTCACTTTCCTAAGCTTACGGGGCACAAAATGTTTAATGTCAAAGTAAATAGAAAAGCACAGACTTTACTGAGTCTTCCAGCCACTGACTAAATAAATTCAAACTGCAGAAGTGCACTTTCAGTGGCTTACTTTAAGCAGATCACAGTAGCTACCTATAGTTTCAAGTCTCTCTACTTCTCTTAAGACTGGATTTCATGAGTATCATGTAAATATCTTACTGAAATCAAACGTTCATTCAAATTAATAAACACTTTTTTTTCAAACAATGTGTGATGGCGCATATTTTCTCCCTCCAGCAGGAGCATTAAACAATAGTGGATTTTATTGTTCTTATATAATTTCTGCAGTGGGATGACAAGTAGTGATGCACTGTACTTTCTACTAAAAATCCATCTAAAAATTATAAAGCACATGAAAAACATTTAGATCAAAAAGAAAAATCATTTATAAGTGTAATTAGTGATAATACATGACTGAGTCAGTGTCAAACTCCAAACTAACAGTTTTGGGCTCTAACACAGTTTTTAAAGAAACCCCCAACAGAACTCCAAACCAAACACATACAAACCTCCCTAACAAGATACCACACTGGAGGCCCATGGGCTCTGCATGAGCATCCTCTTATTTTCTAGTGAAGAAAAAGTTTCCTTCTCCATCTACAGGAGTCCCAGAGAAAGTAAGGTCCCAATTTTGTCCTGTTTATCAAAAAGGATTTGCGTTACCATTTTGCCTCAATTTCCCCAAGGAAAAAAGAGGAACGCTTTTCCATTTCCTCACCATGGTTGGAAAGGTTTAATATTTATGCCTGTATTGACCATTTCCGACTGGTTGCTAAGCAACACTCCTCCCTCCCCAGTATCATTTAAGGGAAAAGACAGAGGGAAGCAGAAAATGAGAAATGATGGGGAAAACAGATTCATCCAATCTAAGTGGAATTCAATGGGTCATAGGTGCTATTTGTCAGCAAAGTAAAAGGGCACATAATTCCTGCTGGACACACTAAGACACCAGTTTATGGCATCACACTAGCCACGCACCGTGTTTCTGGTGAGGACAGAACAAATCACCTGATACTCATCTTCTCTGGATCCTAACAGTAGCACCACTTGAGTCTCATTTTAAATTTGCTTGAGAAAATATAAGGTAACTTTTATAACACTAAGCTTGTAAAATCACAACTTTTTTTCCTCAGATAGACAATGTTTTGCCTCAGAGCTTGAAGAGAAGTTTAGAAGGGTGTGTACAAACAATCATCTGCTCTTCAGAGTATTTCATTTCTTCTAGTCCATTACATCCTTATGGCATTGAGTGCACTACTTCTGCACAAACAAGGAATCTGAGGTAGAAAGCAGTAGATCAGGCATGGTTGATGTTGTGTTATCTTCACTGTATTTAACTTCAGCCCAAAGCTAGCCACACATCATCAGAACATTTGTGGAGAAAAAAGTAACACCAATAAAAATGCAAGCTTAGATACCTAAAGAGTGAGCCTTGGGTAACCGGGATATATACCAAAAGGATTCAGAATTTTCCACCTTTAAAATCATCCCATTTCAAATGACTGCTGCACCATGCTCCATTTATGATCATCTGTTCAAAACAGTTACCCCAAGTGTGTTCACAGACCCAGAGAGACAGGTTTTCCAAAGGCACTGAGTGTCAAGTCAGGTAATTCACACTGAACTCATTCCTTGGGTCTGTCCTGTTGCCCCACTTAGACTGACAGTATTTAATCATGGGACTGCCTGTAATTATTTCCAAGTGCACATCATTCAAAAAGATGCTTGACATTTCTTTCTTATTCATGGTTGGCCTCATTTCCTTATGCAAGCATGCTGACAAGCCATTCCTGCATATGTCTTTTGAACCATAGCTTTGGGACAAATTAGCAAAATTCCTAGAAACACCATGAGGATGAGAGGCTGAATGAGAGAAAGTGAAACACTACTGAATCTCTCACTAACAGGAACAGATGCAGATTTGGCCACTATCCATTGCACTGGCTGTAGCTGAGCAAGCACCCAGGTAAGCTCCAGACTGGAAGAGAATACAACAGGACTTGCTCAAGAGACAGTAATAAAAAGTATCCAAGAAACCTGGAAGAAAGCTGAAAGCACTGTAGATGGCACAGAGGTGGGAGCTGAGCTCTACTACATCATCTACAATACAACCTAAATCTGCCAGAAACCAGACTTTTTACCTCCACTGCTCATAAAACAATTTTCCATCCCACCTGTAAAATATCCCTGCTACGGTCTGGATGACTACGTTGAAGAAGAAAACTATCCTTATAGGCTTTTCAAAATGAAAGCAAACATTAGGGGTAAACCTAATTGTATTTGAACGTCTACAAGAATAAAGAATCCTCACTAATCTGAAGGGAGAAATGTCTATTATTAACATCATCTTCATCATCAATTTTCAAATAAATTTCTGAAAACAACCAGTTTTGAAATAAAAGCTTAAAAAAAGGAAAACTGAAATTACTAAAATGCAGAAATAAATCTCTTTTCCTGTGTTTAGTCCAGCAAATTACTTGCTCTTTATCTTAATTTTTTACTTTCTATAATTTTTAATCTTCACAGATTCTTTTGGATAAAATCAGCTAAAAATCATTCAGTGGCCACCAGAGAGTTAACTAATATTTCTCAGAGTTGGCAAACGTTCAGTCAAAAACCTGGCCAACTGCCTGTTGTTTACTGAAGCTAGGGAAGAAGCATCTGCAACATTACGAAAAGCATATTGTAAAAGGCAACACATGCAAATTAAACCTCTTGAGCTATGAGTAAATTGCTAGGAAAATGTATAACTCATTTAATAAAACTTGAAATAAATGCATTGCCTTGGCTCTCAGGGAAAACAAAATGCTTCCCATGATTCCATGTTCAAAAAATGATCATCAAAACAGATTTCTACAATTTTAATATATAATCAAATAGCGATCTAAACCAAACCTCCTTCCCCCCGACACTTCTGTTCATGTCATTAAACAATTTGGTCAGAAATTTGTGTGCCAAAGGACCTCAAATGATTCATGTGTCTTAGATTCACCTTTTGTATTCACTCAATATTATTTTTTTTACTGTATTTGTATAATTAGTAATGTTAGCATTACTTAAAATTAACTACCTTATTACGAAATAAAGTGCGCCACCTTGCAGGTTCAAAAAAAAGTAGAGGAGTTGTTTATAAAAACAGCAAGGTCCTTGGAAAAGGGTTTTTGTTGGGTTTCTTTTTGTTTTGTTTTTTGCATTTCTGCAAACAGTCCCAAGAAAACAAGTAAAGAACCTAAAACCAGTAAGATTTTACTTAGCCCTACATTTCTTAGCCTGGAATACACACAGTTTAGTCCTCAATGTTGCAGCCCAGCCCAGCCCAACCCAGATGGGATGCACATGTGCTATTAAAAGTAGAATATACTTTCATATTGTCTTACAGATAAACTTATTATCCAACCTCACAACATGAGTTTCATAAAGTCGTGCCATTTGCAGTCAGAATAGGAACTGAAACCAGAGAATGCTCAAAGACAGATTATACCATGAAGAGATAAAGTACCTGCTACAACCTATTCCCATTGCAGCAACAGCAAGGAATCTATGGCTGGAGCTGTGCACAATGTTCATTACACACAAATGGCAAAGACAAGTTTTTCAAGTTATTTTGTGGTATCAGTAGACTATGTTTTAAATTTGTGGTAAGAGACGCTTTTAAGACCTATTCCAAATTGAAAAGATGAATCTCTACTCCTTCACTTAGCAGCATTCTTCAAAACAATTTACTGGAATCTGCTGGCTTCTCTCCAGTATCTTCACTTCCCAGCCCTAAAGGAGTCAGTAAATATCTCTGAGCCCTCTGAAAATCATAGACCATAACTACCATCTAGAAGGTGCCTACAGGACCTACATGTAAAAATTACTGCCCACTGGTGGGTAACTTGATGGCTCTCCTGATACATGACCCAGATGCAGAAAGGTCTGCCAGTCTAGCTGGCAGAGTATCACCCCAAGAGTCAGCTTCCTTCTGGACATGCAGCTTGTCTTAGTACGAGATCTTTTGTGGGTACAGCTTCTATCAGTTTCATGCTGAGCAGGACTTCTTTTTTCATGGTATGACTATATTCATATTGAACAATTTGCCTACATAGTTCTGCCACTTACAATCACTTAAAAAATAAAGTGAACTCTCATGCAACTAATCATCGTGTATATAGCAAAAATAGCATTTTTGACTCACAGCTGTAAAGAAACCCAAATGTAGAAGATAGATACTTTATATACATGCCTGTAAGCAAACAAGGCTCTATCCATAGCAGCAATGGAATGCAAGTGGTGTTTACTCAGCCTCAAATAATGCTGTTTTACAGGCACACATGGCAGCTACTGGAATATGCCAATTTTCAAAGTTCAATAGGCAATTACTTTATATAAATGGACAAATCCAGTGGCCATTGAACAACACAAACTCATACAGCTTGATTTCTTTTTTTCCTAAAATAATTTGTATTACATTTCATGTTAGGACCAACGAGAAAAAAATGCTTTCTTTGACGTTTTCTCTTCTGTATAGAAATTTTGAAGACATGAAAGCCCAATAGCCGTTTCTCCTTCCCCAATATGTATTTTATTTACTTACAATATAACCGATATGTTTTACTTTCCAAAAATACATTAAGCTCTTTCAAGGGAAATATGACTCAGATTCTTCTCGCTATTTCTCTGAGCTTCTTACTTGTCATTTAAGCCCTGGAATCTGATGGGAAATCAGTAATTTAAAAGGAAATTTGAAAAACAGTAAAACATTGGTAAAATATCATAAGTACTGAATCAAGACTAAATGTGCAAACAACTTTTAAGTACAGCAAAAAATATTTATAGATATTTATAGATATCTCTATAGGTATATCTACACCTACATTCTATAAAATGCAAAAAAATGAGTGTAAAACCTAAAGGTAAACAGGTGTTTTTCTAACTTCTTATTGTACTTAAAAAGTAAGAGCATGAAATGATTGTTTTAGACACAACGTTCAATGCCCTTTTTACAATTCTCATATATTTTGCCATCAATCATGATCATCAAGATACAGTGACTGGTGACTGACAACAGAAAGAGAAATTTAGAGGTGCGAGTAAAATGACAGAGCTGTCATGGTTGCCTCAAAAATTACTCTTCTGAAAGAAGGAGAGAGAAAATTTTTGAAGAAAAAAAAATGCTAGCAGAACTGATGTTCCTGTCAGCATGTGAGGTAGGGGTTAACAAGAAAGGAAAAGTTGCCCAAAAGTTTGTCTTCTAGTCTTAGCAAAGCTTCACAATATTTTTTTAAAATTTTTTTTCCTCCTTTCCTCTTCAAACTGAGGCTGCACTGATAAATCTCTGGCATGATCCTGAGAAGTACTACAACTCACGTTGGCATTACAAATGCTGATCAGCTCACTAAATTAGGAACTGTGCACAAGAGCTAGTACATCAAATCTAACAAATTAAACTTTAACTGACATATACTCTTGTCCTATAATACCAAAGTAATGATAAAGTCCTGAACAAGTCTTATACACATTACTATTTTCCTTACTGAAATAATAAACAGCCATTATCTTCCAAAATTTGCCTTTCTACATAATTGTAATTTCTTAAAATGTCATTTAAAACACCAAAGAAAACAAACACCAAGGATCTTTACAATAAATGCAGTATACAATGAGCATACGTGCCATAAAGCCCTTTTTCTCCACTACATTTTCAAAATTTTAACCAATAAATCAATACAAGAATAATTGCAAAATAACTTTAACATCGCTCTTGGTCTATCAGCAAGGCACATTAGATTTGCTCTGATGTCTCAGCTAAGCTCCAATTTCTTGGGCCATTGCTGAATTGCAGCTGTCACTTCTCAGTCTCCACTTCTCACTTCAAGTAGGAAGTGGTTATCAGATTTTGAATTTGCTTGACTGTTTTTTCACAGAACTGGCCTAAGAATTGGTACTTACTACTACTTGGTGCCGAAGTACTAGAAGGAATGTTTATCTAATCAGAACGTCAGTATAACATGGTATTAACACAATGGCAATGCTCACTACCTGCACACCGGGGTGCTGTCCCAATAGCAAACAGTGAAGTGCCCCAATTTTTCCCTAGTTCCAATGTCTAAATAATACTCAGGAAGTTCACCAAAACGTCTTAAGGTTACAGCATTTTCTTCTACTTGTGAAGAAATGACTACCATATGTCATTGTTTTGGATTTGGGTTTTGTAGTTTTTTTATTCTTTCTAAAAGGGAGATATTGTTTAATGCTACTCCAAACACAGGAGACTGGATTGTAACTGTAGTCTGTTATGTTAAGACAACTCACTTCTTAGTACTTCATTTTCCTCATTTTTAAATGGGCACGGACTTCCTCGCCAAGCAAACTGAGATTTGCTGACAACACAAATGTGCAGCACAACAAGCATGTATTCCTTTATCCTGGGGTTGGCAGTTGCACTCTGCTGATTTGTTTACTCTGGCATTTTAGTGCCACACAAGGAACGCGGACTTTGGATACTGCCCGCTTGTCAAACACATCCTGCACATAATCTCTCTAATTGCAGGAAAGGCATTGAGAACCAGCTGTGAAAACGTGTCTGATATCAAATTATAAAAATTGAGCATAGTAAATCGAAGGCAAGTTCCAGTTTAAGCAGTTTCCATAGGGTCTGGGACAGACATAGATCCCAGACTATAAAACCACTTCACAGCATGCAAAATGTTCTTTAGTTAGAACCACAAACTTCTACTAGATTGCTGATTGATGGAATTAGAGCTTGTATCAGAAATACACAGCATAAAATTCCATTTCCACCATTTCCAGCAAGGAAAGGGAAGCTATTGATGAGACTGGTGAAAGAGTGATAAAAGCTTCACTCAAAACCTTCATTTTAGTATCAGATTGTGGGAAACTTCCACTTAAACAGCCCAAGAAATCCCATTAGCCATCAATTTACAAGCACTAAAGAAAGCAAGACTACAATGTTATCACCTAACCAATGCTGTTAGAATCACTCTGACACAGATGCTGATGAAGATCAGAGGACTTAAGTGGCTCAGAACAGCTCTACAATGAAACCACACCCTGTCCCGCCTCCACCCCTACCTTCACACATAGCTGCCAATGGCACACACAGGAAGAAAAAGTCCTACATCACTAAAGAGAAAAAATACTAAAAAGAGAGGGAGAGAAAGTAAATTACTTTGTCCATCTTTCAATGCCTAGAACAAAGCTTTTCTAGCATCCGTATGTCACTGCCAAGTTTTCACAACGAGGCCATCTTTCTACATTCTTAAAAATGACTGCAATATTGCAGCAGAAGACCACCAGAGTACAGTTAAAATTAAGAACTCCTTCCAGTATAAAGGTAACTGTTTTCTACTCCCTGAGGTAGACAAACAACATATTTGAATAAAAATGAAACCTAGTGTCCTAAGGGAAGAAATAAATCTGAATCAAGATTTTCTACCAGAAGTTTTTGGTGGTTGGTTTTGTGAGAGAGAAAAAAAGAAGAAGAAGGCTTGAGGTTTTTAGGTGGCAAGACATGGAGGACTATACTTAAATCTTTCAGAAAGATGAGTGGTTTTCAGTCTTCACTGTCCAAGATGTTCCCAATTCATGATGAACAAAGTTTATTTTGGACATCGTAAGAATTGATACCTGCCAAACTGAAAGTACCTTGACAAAAATGAAGGATAAAATAATTAAGATAGTAATTCTTGCACACAAAAACATGGAATTGGCTTTAGGAGCTTGATAGCCACCTCAGTTACAACTCAGTCATCTGCTCCTGCCTTTTGTCAAAGCATTTCCTTCTGGCTGGGATGGATAACAAAGCTTATCTCAGCTTCCTCCATTCACTGTTTAACATCTTAGAAGAAACACATTTGTTATGTAGTTAATATTGGCATTCTGGAGTGTGTGCTTCAGTTGGTAAGACAGATCCCAAATATCCTATTCTGTTAGACCTTCTATGGTGTTTGGGGACAAAATCAAATCCATTGATTGTCATGCATCTATTGGAGCCATCTTAAGTGACATTATCATTTGAATGTAAGCAGGGGAGATTCATTTGGAAAAGTAATTGTACTCCTAAAAAACGGCAAAACAATTTCTAGGTGATGACTGGATTTCCAAATTCAATGCAGATTTTATACAAGTCAAAATATCACATTAGGCATAACTGTTACTTTTGCTGGGTTATGTTCAACACTAGTCAAGAGTTCATCCACATCTTCATTCTCTAAAACAACTAATTAATTACCACAATGTTTATTGCAAGGTACTCTCAGACAAGACTCTAAAAATGAGTGTCTAATTTATGTAGACTCCAAAGAGATTGATCTCACTTAAACCAAGCACCTATTCTCTAGTTTCAGGCTGTGTTAATTGCAAAGATGTTAACGGCTGGTTCATTGAGAAACAGACTAACATGGCCTACTTGATGCAAAGCCAACTGAAACACCTTTAATAAATGTGGTTCAGTAGTACCAGTTGTGGAAAGAAACCCTCACAAATTTCCCCCCATTCCTTCTTTTAGAAATATAAAACAAAGTTTTATCGATCATATGGCACATCTGTAGCATCTTTGCTCCTAACTGGGAATAAAACTTAAATTTACTCTTCTAACATCTAATTATTCAGATTAATGACTCCATATTGTGCTTGCTCCTTGGAAAAGCCTTTCAGCAGATTCTCTCCTATATACACTTTGTATGATAAAACACAATTAAAAAGAATGCCTATTTTCTTTTGTATTTACGGATGTGTTTTGCTGTTAGATACACTGGCAAGTTGATGCAGAGGAACAGACTGAAAACCAGACTGCTCTCTCTTAATCGTTATTATGAATATTTAATAAATGAACCAGAGCCCATATTCTATGCATTTTTATCTGTCAAATCCATCTTTATTAGTACCTTTCATATTTTTTGAGAACTAATTTTCAAAGTTCAGAGGTTAACTTGTCTTGTTTTGCTACTGAACATGAAGCAACTTCTTACTGCTTTTGGCAAAGTGGATTCCTCCTCTACTGGAAGTAAATGGAATCTATCAGGAATCAAATGTCATAATTCAGAGATGAGGGCCAAATATCAAAATGTCCATATCGTGCTGTGCATCACAGCTTGGATATTAGCTCTGATAAATTATAATAGGTAAGAGTATCCACTGTAGTCTGAGAAAGTCTTTCTGAATGTAGCAACTGTCACACCAAAAACTGAAACATATCTGAAAAAGTAGTAGCAATCAGAGATTCATTTGTTTGCTTTCATACAGCAACCACTTCTGATAAGTATGCTTATTTTAGCCACATATATAATATATAGATATATATGTATATATAATTAACTATGTAATTTTAGATTTTAACTGAAAGTTACTATCTGTATGCATAATTAAAGTGCACATTTCTCTGAGTGTGTCGTCTTCAAATCAGCTAGTTCTGAGAAAGATTGACTAGAGGTGCCAAATTGACAAATTATACTGTATTGTACCCTTACAAGCTTATAGTGTTCAAGTCTAAGTTTGGCCCTTCCACAGCCTAAAGACCCACAGGTAATTCTCATAATAAACAAAAAAGGTAGTTTTCCATTCTTCCTGAAATTAGCAGGAAGCAGTTGGTGTCATTACAGCCACATAGTAGGAGCACATACCTCTGCACTGACAAACAGCTAAACACACCATGTGGTTCTCTTTGGCTGTGTTTACGTTGTCGTTTTAAGGAGGAGAAACACCTTCCTCCCTTGCCAGCATGTTCAGTACCACTGATAGCAGGGAATCTGTTACTTAACACAGGGATCCATCCAGCTGATGCTGTTTTTAACTACCGTAGTCCTCAGGTTTCAGAGACACTCACAACTTGTGATTCCTAAGGTCTACAAAGGAGGTCCAGGTAGTTGATACTTTTGAATACCAGTTTGTACAACCTTCCAGATGAGCTCTGAAAAGGTCAAAATAAACTGTCTGGCCTAAGCACTGCTTTTACTGTATCCTGAGTCTCTGCTAGCACAGCCTCCATATTCACTCCTCAGCTTCAGCAATTGCTGTGTGATGGCAGAAGAATTAATAAACAGATGCAAAATATACAAGAAACAAATTGCAGCAGTGGAGAGATGAAAAAAGCAGTAGTAACTTTCATGTAAACAACACAGCACTAAAAAGTTGGT
>VZTG01007436.1:2219004-2231504 GCA_013397845.1 Melanocharis versteri | reverse complement strand
GTAGCTACTGAGAGTGTAGGAATTGGTTTTTCAATTCATATTAGGTAGATAAACAAAAATCTAGACGCTATTAATATTTGTCCCTATTAAATTAGCAGTCTTAGGTTAGAGCTGAAGTTATTACTTAATCGGTATTTTTTCCACCATTTATTTCTGCTCTTCCAAGTCCCAACCACATTACCAATCAGAGAGAGAGACATTAGAATTCAATTCAACTATGCAGAATTGCAGAAAAATAAAAATGCAACGCTAATTATCTCCAGCACTGTCGTAAAACTAACATTAATAAAATGGGGTAAATATCAGTGCTAATCATTACGCAGACCTACATTACTGGGAAATTACATGCAATATACCAAAGACTTAAATGATGAAAGCAAACCAGTAGCTATTAAATTCATTAGCATATTTGCTGTGCAAACAAATTTAATTAAAAAGGATACAGTCACAACAGTTGGATTTAATTTGAATTTAGTTGCTGAATGTTCAAAGTGTGTGTCTGTTCACACAGAATTAGAGCCTTGCTCATGCAAAATATTTTGGAGATAATAAACCCACAAAAATTACTAGGCTGCCTCCCTAAATCTTCTCTTAAAAGACTGGTGAACAAGAATTGCTTCATGGTGGAAGAGAAACAAGATGTGCATCACAGATCTACTCACAGAAATGGTGATCTCCACTTATAAAGATCTTAATTTCTCTCTAAGTTTAGATGTGAGCTTGTGTCTGCTCAGATCAACAATCGGTATGACAAGAATGCAGCCATCAAGCTCATCAAGAACCTCCTCCATCTTCCACGACGACAGTGAGATTATGAAGCAAATGCACTAATGCACCTTTCCACACAGACCCTTCCAGCTGGAATCTGGCACTGCAGACATTATCTTCTGCTCTCCTCTGCCCTTCCAACACACACATGCACAGCATCACGCCCGCATGCAGAGCCCAAGCAACTAGTGCCAAAAGGGTGCTTTGAGTCCTTTCCTCTCCTCACAGAGTACCTGAGTAATTCCCTCAAGCTTTTTGTGTGCTTAAAGGTAATAGACCCTGCCATGGAAGCAGTGGGGAGAATCAAGGGATAGAAGCCAGGTTTCTGCTCTGAACTCAAGGAGCCTGTTGGTGCTCACTGACCACAAAGGGAACCCACAGAAACTCTGACTTACAGAGATACCAAGGGGACACTGAACGCTCACCTCTCTGAGGTGACTACAGCAAGAAAATATCTACACACACTCCCACCACAGCACCTCCACAGGACGATGGTATTCTTAGATACCCTCAGCTAATTAAGCAATACTATATTTTTTTACTACTATGGTAATGTCATAAATACTACATTTACTACTATAGTACACAAGGTTAGTATTGTTATTTAACTAAAACTGCTGAAGTAATTACCACTATTCCTTTGAAGAACAGTTGCTAGGCAGGGAAAACATCTCACAAAGTGCAAAGAAACACAATAGAGTGGGAGAATATTAAGACAGAACACAGTACGGCAATTGTAAGAGGTTAGGAAAAAAATTTGTTATTCAACCAGGAAATGTCAAACGGCTTCATTCCTATACCAACTTAAAAGGCAAAGGAAAATATTTTCAGAGAAAAAATCTGCCCCGTAAACACTGGATGCAGGTAATTCAGGAGAAAACTGATTTTAACTTATCTTTCTGAATCACTGAAACCCAGCCTACAGTCATGAAGTACAATTGGGACTCCAAGGCTACAGCTCAGAAGCACCACTAAGCATTTTAATACCATTACATATACACAACAGACACACATGCAAGAGAGTATATCTTTAAGGGTAACAGTTTCCATCACATAACTTGAAAATTAATTTGAGCAATTATTTTTCTACTAACTCTTTAAACATTAAACTGAAACTAAATTCAAAATGTAACCCCCTGCCTTGAATAAACACAGACTTTCAAAAGGATTTTTAGAATGTATTGAATGATATTATGGATCCATCACTGAGGAAGTAGACATGCCTGCACTCTTTATCCCTTCAGAGCAGGCATCATAGCGGCTTCATGAGTAGCATTACAACATGTGCTTCCAAATTCACATTAGCATTAGGTGACATGTAATTCTTTGAGTGTCAATATGGCAAAAAAAGAAGAAAAGAGCTCACAAGTATCTTCGGCCATAAGTTTCATACAAAGCCATGTGTTAAAACAAATGCTAAGTCATTTGAAGTCCTTTTACATAATTTCTCCAGAACTATGTGATCCACTGTGTATGAAATAGAGGGGAAGAAGAAGTCTTGGTCTCTGAGGGGTACAAAAAACCAAAACAACAAGCGAACAAAAAAATGCATTTCAATGTACAGGCAGGAAAATTAGTTTTAATATTTGCAGTGCAAGGCCTTGACTTCCTTACACTCTCATGATTCATGCAGTTCTTCACTCAGTGTTTCTATTAACATACCATTTCTGGCTTAATCAATACAAAAATAGAAATTCACATTACTTTTGAAGGCTTTGACAACACTGCAACATCTAACACCACATTTTGGTTTCTGAGCACATTTCTTGAAGGTATAATGAACTATTTCTTTCCAGAATGAAATTCTTCATGACAAGCAAAAGAAATCTTTGGCTCATTTCTGTATATCTGCTTTGATAAAAATTTCCAAAGGCAGAAATCTGTTCTATCAATAAGCCAGAACTCTTACTGCCCTCCCCTTAAGAGTTTACATTAAGGAACACAATTTTTTTTGTCAAGTTTTCCCTGGACAAGACACAAAAAAAGAATGGGGAAAAAACCAGAAATCACGGCAAAAAAAATCCTAATTTACAAATCTAGAGCAAAAATCAGACTGTGCAATATTTTTATGCAGGAAACAATTTCAAAATATGCTTCCTATTCTAAAATGACACTGCACAGGAAGTAATGGAACTATTTCTCTCTTGATCACCTTATAAAATTTTGACATCACTTCCACCTGCTGTATGTTCAACCCTATAACCTCCCAAGCTCTGTATGTTGGTCACTCTCCCTTCCCTGTTGCCCCTTCCCCCGACTGTAATGGACAGTTCCCTCCTGGATACCCCAAAAGACAAAGATGTGCCTGGTAAATGGGAAGAGGTCAAACATGAGCACAGCTATTTATTACATATACTGCAACCAGATGGAAGTAACTCATCCATCAAGGAACTCGTCATCCTCATCACATTAACTTTTTATAAGAAGCCTACTGCTCCTTCTCTGATCCACACAGTTCAGCTTCCTCTCTTCTCTGTGCTTTTACAAAATGAACCCTCTCTAACCCCATCGCCACTTTCTCCTTAAATCATTGCTACCTATCACTCCACGGTTATTTTTAAACTTTACTTTTATCAATACTCATCCTGTAGCTCTGGGAGATATTAAAAGTGTACCAGGGCAAGGAAGGGCGTTTCTGACACTTGCTCCCTCATTCATCAGCCCCTCATAGGCCCGTTGGTGACAATGAAAAGATTTCACAATACTGTGCGGCAGAAACTCATTCTCCCACTCATCCATCATGCTCAACCTAGCAGCAGTTCTACTGACCTAATCTGTAATGCCTCAATGCTCACTGGAGATTTCTTAAAGGCACCCTTCATTGTTGTTAGTTACAAAGAATAAGCCTGTGCCATTAGATAAGGAGACTAAATGGTGCAAGAATTAATGGAATACTATATCGTCACCAAGTCGCAGGCTCAAAGACTAGAGAGTTAGAGTCAGTGTGGAAGATGGCTTTTATCTGAATTTTGTTGCAGATCAGATGAAAAGGAGATGAAAGTAGTTTAAACTCACTTCTGGGTGTAGATAACACAAGTGCAAGTCACTATCGCTAATTTATCACTTTTTGACACTTACAAGCTAATAGGTCCCAGATACTCCCCAATAAACCAAAAACCACATGAGAGCCCCTACTTCAGAAGATGACAGTCACAAGTAAGCAAACCATAGCTGAATACTTTTATGGAACATACTTGTTTTCTGAAGGAAAAAAGCAGCACCTGTGTGAGCAGCTGATATAAAAACATAAGACACTATGAAAAATGTAGTACAGATTTTGTAAGTAGGGATGCAAGAGACAGCTAGAGATATGATTTTATCACATTGACATAGCTATAAAAGAATGACAACACAAAGAGTAACTGATGAACATAAATAAGTAAATAGCAATCAATGATGAGTGAAACAACCATTTTGTAAAAGTTCAAAATTCATTGTGCCATTTCACTTAACAGAGTTAACTATTTTTTTAAATGGTGCAATGGATTCATTCACAAACAAGCAAACCTAACAGTGCAAGGTCTTCTGCACATTAGAATGCTATTTGTCTAAGACATTGTTGGTATGAGATTTAGAAATAACTACCCAAAAAAAAAGTTATTATTTAACCACAGACATAAACATGTAGACAAATACTAATTTGTTACTCTTCCAGCTTCTTCAGCTCCTTCCCTGTTATGAATACTGTCTAAGTGGCTCAAAGACAAAAACCTCTTTAGAGACATCAGTCTGTGGTTTGTATTACACCCTAGGACCAAGGCTGCAATCATTTGAAGAGGCCAAACCCGATTGCAAGAACAAACCCCTGACCTACATATAAATATCAGCACAGTATACAAAATTGACAATAAATAGACATTTTAGCTGTGTAGCTGTGTTTTAAACACTGAAAACTGGGACACAAGAAACTAAAAGATTTGTCGAAGATCCCCTGACGCAAGATCCCCTGACAAAGATACCCTGACGCAAGGGTAGAAATTGACCCCAGTACAAATTTTAGACCAGTTTTCTTATGCAAGACTCCACCTTTCTATCTCAATTTTTACATGCTAAGTAGAAAATATCAGGGCTGGATAGAAGGTTTGATTAGTCACAATCCTGAAATGCAAAGTACTACATAAAAATGCCACACTTTATGCATGCAAAACGCTCACAATTAAGTATATATAGTATGTAGAGGACAAAGAAATGGTTTTTCTCTGCTCTCCAAATGCTAGTGACAACACAGAAGAACAGAATATATACTACAATTTTTTTTTAATAGAATGGGCTGTTCTGAGCAAAGTAAGCATTTTTGGTTACAAGAACAACAAGGAATCATGCTAAGACCTGCAGTTTTAGTAGACTGAAAGCCTGTGCAGCTTAGGTTAGCACACAACATTTATCTGTCCTGTTCAAAAACTGGAAAGACTACAAATGCCAAATGGGTATAGCTCCATCTCCAGCAATTTTAGAGTTCAAGCACTATTGAGATCACTTTTTCTCCACTTCCCCTAAACAGAATCAAGCCTTGCAAAGCACTGTGCACCTGCAACATGCAAGGTCACTTATCAGAAAATACTCCACATTTTACAGGTCAAACATGTTCAACAGGGGGTACTGCATCCAGAAATATGCAGGAAGGGAAATCCTCAAAAGAATATCACTAGTATAATTGTAGCACTGAATGCATATCTTGCACTACACAATTAACTTATTGGAAATTCCAAGGCTAGGCTTCATTTCTTCAACAAGACTTCCAAAAGCATTCACAGCAATTACACTTGCCATGTTGACATTTCCCTTTAGCCAATGAACTCTAAGGTCCAGGTGTCACCTTGGGTTATCTTCTAACAGCAAGACACCCAAGTTTTTCCCAGATACGTGCATTTTGGCACTTATCAAAATTCCCTCATTCTATTATGTGAATGTCTTAATGTCATTTTTCTTCAAAGCATCGCAAATTCAGAATTTACCCAGCCTAAGACATTTACAGAAATAAAGACTGCTACATACTTTTTTGGCAACAGTAAAGAAATTACACCTCTAGAGAAACAGAACTCTTTTCATAAATAACGGATTTATGGTGTGTTCTATTGAAAGCACTTCCCAGGAGAATGTTAGTCAGCACACTCTGCTATGTAATACCTTCAGCTGTATTAGCTTTTCCATAAGTAATTTGGTATGCCTACCCACTTGGAGAGGAAAAATAAAAGAAGAAAAAAAGAAGTTGCAGGCTTTTGTAGCAACATCCATCCAATATTTAAAAAAGAAAGCACTGACTTAAGGATTTGAGCTAACTAAGTTCCCTGCAGAATACGACCCTGAAAAAATATTACTTGTAGATTAACTTGTAGATTAATACTCGTAGTATGTTAATCACTGATCCCTGGAAATCTCATCTCAAACATGTCTAATCAGTAATAACCAAACTGTCATACTTTGAGATGACTACATTTCCCAGAATAGCTAAGACTGTTCCAAGGATCAAGATTCATGGTCCCTGTCCTGAACAATTAAGGTCAGGATCCTCCAACATTCAGGTTAGAGCTGCTTCTCTGTGGCACAAAGCTTCCTTGCAACCTGCAAGCAGAATGAACAATTCTGAAGACACCCGGCCCCCCTCTTAGTACTTGGAGCTCAGTAGGAGACCAATCCATGGACAATTTTCCTGTCCTGACTTGATGGGCTTAAAATTTTATTAGAAGAAAGTAATATTACAGCTCAAATGAACTGATAGATGAGAGAAAGCCACTGCAACAAAGGCACACACACCGACCTATAATTTGGACATCACAAATCATAATTAAAACGTAAAAATCTCCAACATAATGAATACATGGCTAATTTAACATCCTTATAAAACATGCAAGATTTTTCTTAAATTATCTTTGATAAATTAAGGTATATTGACAATTTTATTTATAATACTGTAGGGTTTTTTAAATGTATTTACTGGGAGCAGGAGGGGCATGGACTGTCACAGTGAGGATGGAACGGTTTTCTACAGTGGGGGACAACAAGAGAAGACTTTATATAACTTTAAAAGGCAAAACCATATTTCAGAAAATGTTATTTAACACAATGGTGTGACAAGGTGGAAATTCTCTGACCTAAGACAAGCTATTATTGCTAACTATTCCCTAAACCCCACTGCTGTGCTTTGGGCTTGTTTATTTATTTATTTATTTATCAGTCTTCCGCTTTCCTAAATCCAGCTGCAGAGCATCTGATCTCTGCTTTCCTCTTAATGGCTCTTTATATTGAAGAATGATTGCTTAGAGAAATGGGTTTCAGTTTTGAACAGTCTATTTTATTAAAAACCAGTTGTAGCTCTAAATACTATAGGCACATTTAAAATACTAGTATTTTCACAAACTAGCAAACAGCTGTAATACAAAAAGGGAAAGCTTTTTATTCAAATAAAATGAGCTGTAATAATGAATCATGTGTATTTATACATTTATGTAGCACATTATATCCCAAAACACTTACAAAAACAAATCTGCAAAGTAGCTGAGAGATGCAAAACTCCACATATTAAAACTACTTGATTCTTTTTGCCAGGTAAGTAAAATCCCTTCAGACAGAAAAGAAAGGGCATAGACTTGGCAGAGAAGAAAAAAAAATATGGAAGTACATTTTGTGTTTAGATTGACAAAATAGGTCTAAAACACCTTTAAGACTTTTAATACTCTATTCTGATCAACAGAGGAAAGCAAGCAACATCCATATGCTTTTCATTTAAGAGCACATGATGATATGGAGCATGCACTCATTTACAACTCTCCATAACTACAGATCACATCACCACTTAATACTTCAGAAAGTCTTGATAATATTGTTGTCTATACGAATTTTGATCCTAAAATGTGGCTCCTAGTATTTCCCTAAGTATAATCTGCAGATTTATTAGCACCTTTTGTCTGCAAAGTCAAGACACTTAAGTACCATGGACCAAATGCCAAGATATAAGACAAAATTACTAATCTTTTTAGTTACTTTTTTTTAAAAAAATAGTATTTTTCTCTAACACTTTTACAACAAAATCCATCATTTTGTGAACTTGCAGGACTGAAAGCTAAAAACCTTCCTTTACCTGAATCCTAATGTAGGAAGCATCACAGACTTATAATGGTGAAGAATGAAGAAACACTTTTTCATTTCTGCGAGTTGGCTTTACAAAACCAATGGAAAATGAGAGCATTTGATACCTTCTGGAGTACCACCAGCCCCAAGTAAAGGAAAACTCCAGGAAGAATTGCAAAACTGCCCTGGGTCAGTGGGAACACTTCCCTCTGAATTGCATTATAAATTGTTTGGATTTGTGCAAATCACTGCCTGAAACAGCCTAGAAAATCTCACCTATGGTTCAAAATACCATTATATTAAGAAGAAGAAAACATGACACTGCAGCGAAGTTGGCACCATTTCATTAGAACTGTAGCACACCTGAAGCTGCACTAGTATCCAAGATTAAGGGTACAGATTCAAATCATGTGCAAGGAGATTTCTGCATCGTTTCATGTTGACAAAATGCAATATTTATCCTAAAACAAAGATAAGGTTCATAAAACACTAATAGCATTGTCTTTTCTGGTAGAGCCTACATATAAAACCTGAGATTAAAGTTCCTGAACATTAAAACAAACCGCTGAAATAAACACACCTGCTGCAGAAGTAATGCCAAATTTCAATCCAGACTGTCATAAACACAAAGTATGTAAGAGTGCTGTTGGAAAATAAATAATACCATGTCCAGGTGCGCTGCTGAATGTGTTTGCCAGCCAGGTATTTTCTGGGTATTCTTTTTTAATCTGACCTTAAAAAAGTCTGGAGAACGCCATTTCAGAATTTTTCTTCAACATTTATCTCAAAAATGGGCCATTTGATTCGTGAACATCTCTAATGTATATCATCAGTGACTGAAGGAGTTTTTTTTATATGATTTTTGACAATTTAACAAGTCCTCCTGACAAATTAAATGGTTGTGTTGACAACTTAACTGTACTGCCAATCAATATTTTCAATTACTTTCATTGTCATTCAGAAAAAATACAACACGAGGTCATACAGTGGTAAAACCAAGTAAAGAAAATAAAATGATGCAGAGCTGGGGGAGAGGGGGGCACTAGGAGGGGACTGAAACTTTGAGGCACAACATGCAATTTAAACATTCTTTGTTTTTCAGAAGAAAGGTTAGGTGTTTCAGAATAACTTCACTAATTTTAGACCTTGGTGACATCTTGCTGAGAATACAACACAGTTTCCTTTCTTCCCATAAGCTATTTAAAAAGTCATTAAACTTGAGCTGCTACCACATGGCACTTACAGTGAAAACCTCTTTATTCCACCACTTCACACCATAACCCCATGTTCTTTACTACTAAGCCAGCCCTATACAAGGTAGATGTGAGTGCATTTTGAGAGCTATGGGTCAGATTTTTTAAGTCAGAATCTTAGGACAGCATCCTGACAAACACAGCTCTGTGATGGCGAAAGCACTGTATTTTTAAACATTGGTGCCACAGTGAAGAAATACTTCCTGCATGTTGGACTACAATGACAAACTCCTTACTGTAGCTCTGTTGGGAAATTAACACATAGTGGCATCTAATTTTTACACAAAAAGTTCACACAAAATCTGTAGTAATCCAGTGTTGGATTAAAATACACATTAATTCAATGACCAAGAAATTCAAATTACTTTGTGAATTTCCCTTTTCCTTAACACAATGGGGAATTAAACTATATGGTTAATAAAAAAAGTTATTAAAAAAAGGCAGTTTAAGCCCAAATCTCGTTCCTCACAACACATGAATATAGGATATAGGCATGAAAGCTAAAAGTCAGCAGTTACCAGGATCTTAATATTTTTTGGCTCACCAATTTAAGATTTGCAGAAGGAAATTTTCTCACACGTGCAAGGGGAACCTGAGCTTTTTGAGCTCTGCACCCACAGCTGCTGCAGAGAAAAGTAGACAGCCAAAGGAAAGGACACAGACTGGCACACAGCCCAAAGCGAGCAGAGAAGAACACAGATTTAAAAATATGTGCAGGGAAACCTACTCTTAGAGGCAAAACAAAAACAAACAAACAAAACAACAACAACAAAAAAACAACCAACCTAAAAAACGCCAAAAAACAACAACACAAAAAAAAGAGCGCATGTAAGGACACTTGTTGGAAACTGAAGAGAAGTGATGAAGGTAGTATGTAGATAAATGTCTGGAAGTTGTTATGAAGAAAAGTGAGTGCGAAGAAAAGTATGTATGAAGGTGAGTCTGGTTTTCAGTTAATCCAAGCATAAACCTTTTAAAGGTGAACATCCCAGAATCAATAGTCATTTTAGAAGCAAAGTACTGCATATATTACCTATCTTGTGAGAGACCAGATAATCTTCTCTGCGTGAGCCTAATTTTGTTCTATTTTTTGTCAGAATTCCCCTCTTGGAAAAAGAGCTATAATAGAGATATTTACTAATATCAGGCTAAGCCCTCCTTGTTTAAAGGATTCAAGAAGTCCAGGACTATTAAAAAATGTTACCAATAAGATGAGTAAGATGATACTGCTGGTCACTCCATTTATAGATTCTGCTTCTCCTGCTATTAAAAACCAATTTATTTTTCACTGTCATATGGGGGAGGAAGAGTGGGAGAAGCTTTTCAAGCAATTCTGTATCTCACAGTCCAGACCTGAGAACTAAGTGTGCAGAGACAGGAAAGATGGTTTTATCTCTACAAGATGTCTGGAAAAAGGCATATTAATAAAGGGGTTAAATATTGCAAAGAACTGTAGTATTTCTGGAAAAAATTCAATCAAGTCTTTGTCCACAAAAACTTTAAAATTAAGAAAGTGATCACAAAATATTGCCACTGACCAATTTACAGTAACTCCTTTAAGTTCAGTATTAGCATTTTAAGTGAATTTTAAAATACTTTGTATTAATTATTTACTGCTTTATCTTAATTTTTTCTATTCCATTTCAACTCTGAGACCAGTTTTAATATTTTCATCCTTTAAATTTAACAAATTATATACACAGAACATGGTTTCAGTTAGCAAAGGCAAGCAATCAGCAACTCCTCCCTTCTTTTAGCAATTATCTTAAACAAAGAAAGATCACAAGTGCTGTACTTAAAAATAAAGAAGAAAGTAAATTAAAAAAAACAAAGAGAGATGTTTCATCATCTAGTCTTGGTCATTGCAAGATGTGTTGTTTCTATTCAGGTCAATAAGCTTCCAAAGCTACCAATACACAAATACACTTTGGTGCAACAAGAAAAGAAAAAAAAATTGTCTTATGAAGAAGCAGAATACAGAAGCTTATGTGAAAAGACTGACTTCTTGAGGCAGATTCCATTGCTTGTGTTGCTGCAAAACCAATGGATTCTGCACAGTTCTGTTAACCATCAGCAATTATCTTCCTGTCAAAGCTAAAGGTAACAAATTTCCCCATATCCTGCAAGGCTATATCATCAACCGGACACCAGCATCATTTGACGGAAACTAAATCACGACACCAGCCAAGAGCTCTGACAGACAAATGTGCTGCCTCCGAAAATCTAGGCCTATCACTCAGAGGAGGAAAAAAGGTTCTCTCAGCTGGTCTTTCTGAAAAGAGATTAAATGTTGTAGATTCTGTAAGTACAGTACCAAGCAAACCCTAAATATGAGAATTATTAATGGACTTTACTACTGGTCTTTTTAATCTTTTGCCAACAGATGTTCATCTATTTTACCTTGGTCTGTCTTGTTTCCTGATGGACATAAAAGGCAGGAACTGTGCATTATCCTACTCTTAATCAGATACAGCAGCACAAGAACAATGTACCTCTACCTATCACTCGGATAACACGTTAGCACTAGCTGCTCTTTTATAATGAAGACTGTGTAATAAAAGATACCTCTAATGCGTCCTGTCCTTATGCTTAACAATAACGTTCATTTCATGATATGCTACATAATGGGAATACCACTTCTTAACCTGCTCAGTAACAAAGTACTGCATTATCACAAAGCAATTGCAGTTTGGCTGGAATTTCCTGATAATCTGTGGCTGGAACTCACATTCTTTTCCCCAAAGGGACATACAGTACAGTAGATCAGCCTGTAACTGCAAAACTACAATTGGAGTATGGCTATCTTTAACCTATGTAATACCCAAGGTATAAAAAATTTGATGCTTTGTAAAGTGGTGCTATATATCGCTAAATACAAATCAAAGAACTTTCATTGACAGGTCAGTGAGACATTTTTTTATACTGGATCTGGTGTCACATTAAAGGTAATCACAGACACAATTATCTGGTGGAAATTCCAGTGGAAAGCCTGTGAGGGGGACTTGATGTCTGAGGGGATTGATAGCACCGGAAAATGCCTTTCACCTCTCGGTCACTGGTTCAAATGTGGGCCAGGCTGGTTGTGACCTAAAGCTGTTACTGCTTGACAGCCGTTCAATGACCTACGTGAAACAAGCACCTTTTGGGGTGATGTCCATTCCCCACGGAACATACAGCTGCAGCAGATATCCATTGCAAGCATCTGAGGAGCTTCCAGCAGCTTGAGGAACTGCATGGACGGTACGGACATTGTTCCCAGAGGCACTGATTCCAAGTAGGGGCTGCCATACACACACATCCTAGTTTGGAAAGACTCACACATCCTACATTTTATAAGACTGGACGTTTTGGCTCAGTGAGGCCACTTTCCACTAAAGCAAATGTTTCCCTAAAATAACTTAAATTACAAAA